>CAJHQP010007905.1:0-29738 GCA_905132765.1 Moricandia arvensis
GGGCTGACTAAGGTCTGAACTTGTCAAGAACTTATATAGCCTAGCAGAACCAAGCTGAGCTGTTGTGAACTGATTAGAACCGGTGTTACCTGAACTTGATCTGAGCTGAACTTGTTATGTTCTGAATCATCTTAGCTGAACCGATTTATGCTTGAACCGATATGATTTTTAGCTAAGCTTCACCGGTCAGATCATGGTGTGAACTAAGTTTTCATGAATCAAAATATCTGATCTGACTTGAGTTTCTTCTTGAACTGGACTGATTAACCTTTGTTCCAACCGTTATGTTATTGGTTCAGATGGTCGAGGTCAGTGGTAGGACCAGCCGAAACATGTCTTCTCCTCATTCTACTTTTGGAATTATCAGCAAGTTATGAACGTTTGGCTTGAGCTCGATTCTAGTCTTCCTTGGACAATTTCATAGATTTAAAGGTGAGTCTAGATAGATGACTGATGAGTTATGAATTAGTGTTGCTTGAGTAAAATAAATGATTATTGTTGATAGATAAGTAAGTATCTTGAACTATATTAAACTGTGAAGTGTTTACTTATTATAAACACTTAAGAAATATTATGAATTATTTTTTGAGGTTTATCCCGAGCCTTAGTACTTGTTCTGAAGTACTAATATATAAATATAAAATTATGAATCATGTGATGTCTTATTGTATACTCACTCTCCTTAAAGTTCTCGCATTACCGTGAATTGGTCCTGCGATATGGAACAAGGTCACGAAGACACGATGATGGGGTCGCACCCTAGAGACCGTGGAACTTCATGCAGCGTTAGATGTTCGATCTTCGAATATCTGATTGAGATGATGGTTATATTTATTTTTCCCGCTAGGCTCGGTTAGCCTTGGTGGTTTTCCGGGTTTTAGTATATATTATATATATATATATATATTATATGTATGAATGAATGGCGGGTAACATGGAGGTGATGTTTAAGATATGATTTACATCGATGGAATGATAGGCCTTACAATAATTATGGAATATATTTCCACTGCATTCAAATAGTGTCGACTGCTCGGGATATTATTAATATGTGTTGGGGGTGCGGGATTAGACTCACTGAGTAAACTAGTTACTCATGACTCATTTGTGATGCAAGTAACCAGTAGGCGGGAGACCTTTACTCTAGGACGGGAAGGAACAACATTAGCCAGCGGTAGTTTTTATTATCCTTGCAAAGTAGTTTTGATATATCCTATGTATAAAGTTTGTTGACCGAAAACCTCGAGGTTAATCATTAATATTTTGTAAGATGCTTTTGAAAGAATATTGTATAATGTATTAAAGAATGTTTCTTTAAGTACGAGTTCCATATGATATTAGTCTTTGTCCGGACGAACTAACTATTTGGTATTACTCAGTAAGGTTGAAAAGCCTCAGTTTGTACCTAATAGGATATGTGTACTTAGGCGATACGCCTAAGGTACCTGGATCTTTTCCGGGAACTTTGGGTTAATCGTTGAGGTACACATTGTGGCCTATCGGTTTGGTTTAAGTTAATAGTGATTGGCTGTGCATGTTCTTGTTTGATTGTTGCACGGCTGGTCGAGTCAACTTTTACTTAGACCAGATCGGGGGTGTCACACTGATAGCATGCGCGAAACCTGCTCATGCTAGGCATGCTTAGGGGTGATTAGTGTTTCCTCGGCCTTCATACCCAGCGGGTTCAAGGAAAACCTCTTCTTCGCTGGAACGGGAAGACTCAGAGAGATGGGGTCATGGCCTAGGGATGAGTGTTACACGATGGTGTAATGTGGGCAGTGATCCGATGGACTGTGGGCTGTCGCCTAGTGACCCGATGGACTGTGGGTCGCGGTCGGTTGAAAGTTCCTTCTTCGTGTATTTTTGGTAGGGAGATAGGATATTGTCGATAAATAGGAGGAACACAAAGTCACCATTATCCGGTTTAGAGTGTTGTGTTGTGTTATAGTGTCGTAGAGGTTTATTGAGTGTAACACCGAAATATGGTGTTACGAGTTATAGTAGAGTCGTGGTTAGTTATTATCTTATTATTGTTGAATATTGGTGATTGATTGTCTTGCAGGTTTCTAACATTAAGACCTAATTTCGTCTCAGGTACCATATTAGGCTTGGTGTCTGTTTGGTTAGTGTAGACCCGATGTTAGCTGTTATATTGTTTGAGCGATTGCTTAGGAAGGGTGGTGGATATTTGAAACCTATGAGGTATCATTGATTGGCCGATCCTGTTCTTGTCTGATTGTTGGTCGACTGGTTAACAATACTTGTATAGTCTAAGTGTCTAACACTGCATGAGTACTGAACTCAGGCATATATATATATATATATGGTTAACTAGGGGTTGATTGTGTAGCCTTAGCTTTGTTTGCATGCTAGGGCTAGATTGGTTGTTATTTTGGATTGTCTGGGTTAGTCATTAGGTTGCGGGTAGAGGCCGCCAGCTCACTGAGTGACATTAGGTTACTCATCTAACTCTATTGTCCTTTTGCAGGTAGTAGTAGTAAGGATGATCAAATAGCTTGGTGTTGGACGTTAGGACCGCCAAAGTAGATTTTCATGCCTTTTGTAAATGGTATTTTGATTTGTGCTGAGTTGATTCGATTTGGCATTAGGTCGGGCCCAGTCTTGAATTATTTCATTTTATGGATATTTCTTGAATTAATAAAGTAATTGTTTTATATGCGATTGATGAGTACTCTAATATTTGACTAGTCCGGTCTAACACAACGTTAGGTCTTGGAACGGGTTGAAAATCCTTAGGCCTCGATCTAACGGAAACGCTAACTCTTGGTACGAATTGCAAAGCCTTAAGCCTTGATTTAGTGGGAAGAGTTAGTGGATGAACTAGTCTAGGTCGCGGAGTAAGTTTTATCTTTGCCCGGATTTTTCCCTAGCTTCTGGCGCTTCTGGACCATGGTGTTGGGTTGGACGGTCAGTCATGTTCTTGTTTGATTGTTGGCTAGCCGGGTCTATTCATTTCATATCTAACCCTGAGTTTCGGTCCATCTATAGGTTATGTTCTTGTTTGATTGTTGGCCAGTGGGTCGACCTGTACCTAAGACGGTCCAAGGGTGTTACAGACTTCTTGGAGGAATCCAACGAGAAAAACTTCCCACGAGATGCACTTGCCATATGGAGAGACAATTTCAGGACATCATCTCGAGGAATGTGAGGGAGTATGAGGAAAGATTTAATAGGCTGAGAAGGTTCGCAGGCCACTACATGGAGAGCGAGCGTTGATACGCCTATTTCTTAAAGGATTGAGGATTGAGCTCAAGAACAACTTACAACGTTTGAGAGTATCTGAACATCCATGAGCTGGCCGAAAAGGCTTCATAATAAGGGTAGACTGGAGGATAGAATCAAACAATGCAGGCCCGGACTTTAAAGAGGACCCAAGACTCCGCCAACGCCATAGAAGATCCATGAGAGTATCTGAACATCCATGAGGAACATAGATAGAATCAAACAATGCAGGCCCGGACTTTAAAGAGGACCCAAGACTCCGCCAACGCCATAGAAGATGTTCCAATATAACAAGTTTGTGGAAAGTGTAGGAAGAGACACATTAGAGAGTGCTGGAAAAAAGTGTGCTACCATTGTGGTCAGATGGGGCACATCATGAAGTTATGCCCCCTTATGGAGAAAGGCTAACTCGTAGGACCGTCCGGAGGAGGGTGTTTGTGACATCCCGAATTGTGGTATATTGAAAGGTTTAGAAGAATTGATTGGCTACCTATGTCACCAAAGTGCACTTACCTTTTCCTTCACACATCCATTAGGACTCTTGAGTTAAGTGTGTTTGGGCTGGAGCAGTGAAAGGATGGGTGATGTATTGGTAAGTGATTCGTGATACCGTGAGACTTAATCCGAAACATGGAGAAAGGTCGTGTGGTGATTTCAGAGTCAGTAAACAAGACTTCTGAGCCTTAAAAAATTAACGAACCGTCCGTTGAAAAAAATGGAGCCCACATGTCAAGTGAGCGGGCGTGAGAATCCCATTAGCCGTGGGCGGTCAGGGCATTACAGTTTTCTGATGTAGATGTATCAAACATCAATTTAGGGAGTGCATGATGTAGTTAGCAGGGTCCGGAGAACTGCCACTACTAGCGCTTCCACCGAAAAGGGACGCAACAGGGCCCGAGAGCGTTTTTCACTGGAAACCATGAGGAAGCTGAGCCGATCGCGAGTATGTACTTATGCCTAACCCAAGTTGTTTGAAATTAAATGGGTGAATGTGATAATGTCTGAGTCTAGTAAAATAGGACTAGTGAACTATGTAGGATCTGTAATGGTTGAGGTAATAACCTCCAACACCCTGATCAATATCAGGGCCATCCATAGCCCTATGAGCCCCAAATCTAACTTAATGCTGGATCTTCAAAGGCATTACAAGTAGAAGATTACGGGAATCGATAACGTAGGACCAGAGAGTATGGCAACAACATGAGTATACTAGTACGTATCAGTAATCCTAGCTAGTATGAGATAATCGAGAAATATGAAAAACCTAGATCTAAGATGATATGAAGTTTTAGAGATGGATTTGTTCGATACAACATCAGACACTAATGGATTGTGCCAAGGCGTGAGTCCAGATTTTTGGATATGAGTGGATCGTATTCCTCGATAAAATAAAGACTAGGGTAGGAAATTCTATTATCTCGATGGCGCGAGTGAGATAGTAGTTTTGGAACGGAAATGAGGCATGCATAGAGGAGGTAGCTCCAAGTTTTGATGTCATTCCCGTAGCAGCGAGTATGCAAACATATTCAAGCCATTACAAGGATCCCTACAGAGATGCTGCCTTTTACCAAAGAGTGGGGAACCAGAATAACGTCCATGTCAAAGGAACCATGCTGGGTAGAACTACTTAGACAAATGAGTTGTATAAGAATCTAGGATACTTGGTGGAGAGAGAATTTATCCGGAAAAGTATCTCACCTCCGAGGAGACCTTATCCTATTGTACGGAAGAAAGACATGATTTTCGATCTTGTATGGATCACAGAAAATTAGGTTCTACAGTCATGTGATATCATAAACTTTTTCCAAGAGCTTGGATCAGCTAAAGGAATGATTGACTCAAATGTTGGTGTTGGTACTAATTCAGTCTGGAATACCACTGGTAGTATACATTAGCGTAACTAGAACTTACGTTGACCTTGACGAGTTTCACTTGTGTGCCACGCCTATGGGAACGTAAAACCATGGAAATGAAGCCATGGATTAATAAAATATTTATACATTTCTATTCATGTTCAGAGTGAGTGTTCCAGATAATAAATATTGAAGGATGAGATCTTGGGACAAGCTCACAAGGCATACTATTTCATGCATCGGAACATCACAAAGATGTGTGAGGATCGAAGAATAACTACCACGGGTTGGGTTGAAGAATTATGTCGTGATATGGATTTCACAATCGAGGTCGGTTAGATGATAAAAGTGGAAGGGTGAATCCATAGAGGACTGATACCATAATGGAAATGGGACATGGTAATGACATGATTTTGTTTTTTGGTTTGCAAAGGACGTGATGATCAACTTATGTTGTGTTCTTAGGTGTTGGAACATGATGGAAAGTAGAAAGGCAGCTTATCAATGGTTAATATTATCTACCACCTGAGCATAAGGATTTTCCCGTACAAGGCTTGTATGGGGGAGAACCGGAGATGATCTAGGAAACTGCTGACCAAGTGGAAGTGCTTGATAAAGAGTTGATTTACAAAATGGTGGACGAAGTACATGATTCTAAGAAAGTTATGCATACAAGCACTATAAGGATTTGAAAATTTCATAGGGGATGCAAGGTATCTGAGGATGATATCGTTATTGGGGAACTGATTGGGAATTTAAGTTAAAGACATTAAGGTTGTGGTAGCATCAACCTTAATTAATGTCGGATCATCAACCTCATTCTCATCCGAAGATCTCAATTCTCTTTTATCTTTTCTCACTAGTGGAATGATAATTATACGAATTATATTTTTTAATCTAACCTTAGCTAAAATTTTACACAAGTATATATTCCATTTATTTCTTAAAAATGTCATTTTAACATTTTTCTCTTGTTCGTGTCATTTTAGAATTTTCAAAGAAAATTATATTTACTTTCAACTTAATATTAATTAGAACTTGACTAGCTTAATGTTTTTTATTTTTATATAAAATAATTTTTTGTTGAATAGTTATTTGCTCACATCTCTATAAAAAATTTATGCAACCATTATGATAATGTAACTCATTTGTTATTTGATGAATTTTATGGTGGTTATTTTTCAATCTACCTAATTTAATTATAATATTTTTTATTTGAAATGGAAATAAATATTTGTTTCTAATTTTTTTTCCAAAATAATTGTAAAATACATTTTTAAAAATTAATCAATTTAAATTATAATTATAATTCAAATATAATTAAAAATATATATATTTTTTTTATTTTTTATAAATCATAAATAAATAAATTATAATTATATTTTATGAGAATTAGAGTTTAAAGTTTAAAATTTAGGAAATACATTGTATATTATAATTAAATGATATGAAATTTTATAATCTTTCTGAGAAATTTTTGAAAATAATAAAAAACACACTTGAAAAAAGGTTATGACTTCTTTTTAATAGATAAGAATAGATTTCAATCGGTGCTTTGAAAGTGTGGGACTATTTGTAATAAAATTATAAGTTTTACTTGAGATTTTTTAATGTGTTAATACTTTTATTTTGATATTTATATATTACATATTTTATTAAATTTTAAGCCATACTAAAAGTATACTATATTTTAAACTTATATTTTTATATTTTATATTTTATGTTTTTGTTGTATGAAAATATATTTGTAAAATTCAAAATTTAAATGTATATTGATCATTTCTGTGTATATAATGGCAATATATATATTTATATTAAACTTTTATAATATGATCATAATATTATCATAGCTATTTTTAATTATAAAAATTGCTAAGTATAACACAAGTTAATTACCACTTTGCAGAAATACCTTAAATCATAAATGTATTAATATTTGAGTTTACAGTTTAGTTATTATTGTTTTGGGTTTAGTATTGAAGAGGTGAGTTTGACTTTCCAAATGTTTTATAAATATTTAGAAAAATAATTTAGTCTATTTTCATCATAGTTTAAAGGTATTTTTGAAAATTATCAATCATTAAAGGTAAATTTGCAAAGTGATATCAAACTTGTGGTAAAATTTTAATTTTCCCTTTTAATTTTAGAAATTGCCAAGAATAACATAAGTTAAGTACCACTTTGTAAAAATACACACTATCAAAAATATATTAACATTAGGGAAATTGCAATTTAGCATAATTTGATACTACTTTTGCAAATTTACCTTTAATGAATGACAATTTTTAAAATTACATTTAATTATTGTGAAAATAAACTAAATTATTTTTTTCTAAATATTTATAAAAAGTTTTTAAAATTCAACCCCATCCCTTCAACAATAAAACCAAAACAATAATTACTAAAGTGTAAACTCAAATGTTAATATTTTTTTGATAGAGTGTATTTTTGCAAGCGGTGCTTAACTTATGCTATTTTTAGCAATTTCTCGTTAACATTTGGTTTTACACTTTAGTGATTATTGTTTAGGGTTTAGTGTTAAAGGGGTGAGATTGAGTTTCTAGATTTTTTTATAAATATTTAGAAAAATGAATTAAGTTTATTTTCACAAAAAAATTAAGGTATTTTTGAAAACAATTATTCATTAAAGGTAAATTTGAAAAGTGATATCAAAATTATGGTAGAAATGAAATTTTCCCTTAATTTTGCGTAAATTTAATTTTTAAAGAATACAACTTCATATTAAGAAAGCAAAACCCGTTAATTTTATTTATCATATACCAAACAAAACTACTCTAATTTATTTAATGCTGCCATTCAGAGTTTCTAAATTTTTTAAAATTAAATTTATTTATTATTATTTAAAATTGTGTTCAATTAGTATAAGCCCAAACCTATTCAGATAATTGTATATAAATTATTACATTGTGATTGGATGTATTTTATATTATGATTAGTAACCAAATTTAGTGTCACTTATTTGGAAACATTTTATGGGAAAATTTCATTCTACCATAAGTTTGATATCACTATTCAAATTTACTTTTACTGAATGACTATTTTCAAAATACCTTAATTTTTTAATGAAAATAGACTTATTAATTTTTCTAAATATTTAGACAAAATTTAGAAACTCAACCTCACCCCTTTAACACTAAACCCTAAGCAATAAACATTAAAGAGTAAACTCAAATGTTGATATATTTTTGATAGTGTGTATTTTCAAAGTGGTATTTAACTTATGCTATTCGTAACAATTTCTCATATTTTATTTATATAATATACTTTGTTTTGAAATTTCTTTCAAAATTAAATACAAATAATATTTATTTATTTTCTAACCTGTAAGATTTGATGGAGATTACGAACTTTGATGAGATAAGCAACCCAGTTTTGTTTGCTTAGGCTAGTGTATTAGGTAAGTTTAGCATTTGTAAAATATCTGAAAATCTAATAGTATAGGAATATATTATATTTTAATTGTATCCATAAATAGGGTGGTTTGTTTCTTAATTACAAGAATTGGGTTACAATTAAATATTTGGATATATATATATATATATTGCAATCAATTTTTTTATGTTTCATGTTTTTTTTGTCTAAACTTTAATCCAAAAGGAACAATACTACATGACAATAATTTTAGGAGTTTTTTGCAAAAATGACTTAAAACTTAAAGTCCAAACAGAAAACTAACCTATGATTTTTTTTTTTTTGAATTTTCATTTCCCATGTTTACCCTGAAAGTTCTGATTATTCACGAAATGTCATTATTTTTTTTAATAGAAAATGAGTATTTTACTCTATTATCCTCATATCATCAACTTATTTACAATAATGTCATTGTCATCATAAAACTAATTCACCATGAACAACCAATTGGAAGCTCTTAATGCACCTAAAAATCAGTTTTCAATCCTCTTATCCATTTCTTATGCTCAAAAACTAAATTTTTTTCACTTTCTCTCTATATTCATTTTAAACATTCAAGATTTTGATTCAAGCTTACGATTCTGGTGGGTCACTTCTTTTGAGCTTATGTTTGCTTTGGAAGAGAGTTATGTGTGCTAAGGAAGTTATCTCACTAATTTAAGGTATGAAATTAATTTTTTTCCACATTTGTTCGCTTTCGCCTAGACGACTTCCGTTAGTCTTCTCGGATGTAGAAGACTTACACGGAAGTCGTCTGGTCAATGCAGAGGTTAGTTTTTGCAATTGAATCTTATATGTATTTTAGAGACGGCTTATTTGTAAGTCTTCTAGTTTTCTTTGTTAACAAAAAGTCTCAAAAAACCATAGAGGACCTCCCGGTAAGTCGTATAGGATAAACATGTTAGTTTTGCATTTGGACCAAATTGTGTCAGAAATATGACTTTTTCCAGATGACTTACTCGGGCTGAAAAACAAAACTTAAATATTAATATTTACTAGACAACTTATATGTAAGTTCTCTCAGATTACTTTTGCATTTGAAAAATGAAACTTAAATATTTAATTTTAGTTAGGCCGACCTAGATGTATGTCTTCCGATAGACGATCTACGCGGAAGTCTTCGAGAAATTGTTTCTAATATTCTGGTCAAACTTTGGATATCACAAAAACTTCCATGTAAGTCATCTCACGGACGACTTCCATGTAAGTCGTCTAATTAAAATAAAATATTTAAGTTTTATTTTCTAATTGTAAAAAGTAACCTCGGACGACTTACATATAAGTCGTCTAGTTAATATTAAATATTTAGGTTTTTTCTCATCCAGAAGACTTACTTGTAAGTCGTCTGGAAAAAGTTAAATCTCTGACACAATTTTGGTCAATTGCAAAACTAACATGTTTATCCTAAGACGACTTATCGGGAAGTCTTCTCTGGTATTTTTGAGACTTTTTTGAAAAATAAAAGTAAGGCAATATTTACAAAGGAAAACTTCCAAAGAAGTCTGTTGTAGAGTAGGATCTCTCTGAAAGTCTTCATTTGTAAATTTTCAAATTGCAAAAATGACATTTTTGACCGACTTTCGTGTAAGTCTTCAAGACGACTTCCTTGGAAGTATTCTGGACGACTTCCTTGGAAGTCTTCTAGATGACTTCCTTTGAAGTAGTATGGACGACTTCCTTGGGAAGTCTTCTAGACGAATTCCCATGGAAGTCTTCTACGGTCAATATTTAATAAAGTTTCATTTTTCTTTAAAACTATAAAGACTTTTTAATATTTTCTTGTTAACTCATGTATATTAATCGATATTTGGATTCCTGAATGAAATTCATAAATTAATTAGTTTTAAGTATGAGTTTACTATATTCATAGTTTATTTAATGTTTCTAACTAATCTAAGAAGACTTCCGTGTAAGTCTGAAGTCTTCTATGTTAGTTTTTGTAAACTTGTTAAGTAACTTAAAGATATATTTTTAACTATCAAAAGTGTTAAGTAACTTCCAAAATATAAAGTAATGTGGTTTAATGTATCTTCTTAGATCCTAAGATATACGTTTTAACTTTCATGAAATTTAAAAATTTCAATTTCCTGCTTTAAAATTTAAGTCTTCTAGAAGACTTCCCAGAAGACTTCTCCTGAAGACTTCTCCTGTGGAAACTGTTATATGTTTGAACTTATGTAATATTGGATATGTTGTGAATTTGGCTAAGCATACTCTTTTGATAATATCTCTCAGCTCAGGTGTAGTATTGGTGAGATTCTTTGTGTTATGAACTCCATTTCCTGCCATGTAAATATTCATACCTTTTTTGGTTCGAGGACAAGCTTTCCTGAGCTCAAAGATGTGAAATCTTCCATGGAAGTCAAAATCGGGTGTATTGGAACATTGGTTGAGTGAAGGCTACTTCTGGTGGAAGTCTTAGAATTTCTCCTGGATCCATTGTATCATTGAAGACCTTTTCTGACTTAAATACTCTTTCTATTGGTTCTCATAGCCTTGGAACATGTCAGTGTGGGTTCCTTGACCTTGGATACACCATTTTGATAGGTGTTTTGGTTTGATGACCGCATCATACTTCAAAAAGTTTTGTCCTCAAAACTGTCTGGCCTGTACCAACAAAAAGCAAGTCAGGTTTCATTTTTCTTTGGGAGTCTAGATAATTACCTCGAGTTTTGATGGGTTTGAGATCTTTGGTATGTTTCAGGAGGTTTTCATCTTTGATTGAAATGGAACATGTGTTTCTTTCCTCTTGACTCTTGACCAGCACGCTTTGGCTGCTATGAGGTGCTACATTTCTACTCTTGGGTTCTTGATTCTCCATGTTACCTATTCCTTTATTAACACTCAAGGGAAAGGACAAGTGCATTACATCTGAAATATCTTTAGGGTATTTGAAATTTTGACATGTCATGAAGTTACTCCAGTATAAAATAAGGTTCTGAGTCTCACTTACTTGGTGGCTACTTAAGGTACCTTGCACTGATTCAGTTGTGGTGCTTGTTATCTTTGAAACAAGACCAGCTGTCAAAAATGTCTCAAGGACAGATTCATACTCCTCACCTTGATTAATTAAGGATTCTTAACTTTTGAATGCCTTTGCTTCATTTTTAAGCTCTGGTTCGTGGTGTTTTCATTCCACTCCATGTTTACTCCTAGGTTTCCTGTTTCCTTTTCGGCACTTAAGAAATAGAACAAATGCATTATACATGAACTGGAATCGAAAACAGAGTATTTGAAACTATGACCAGCTATATGGTTATTCCAGTATTGAATAAGTTCATGTTTCACTTACTAGGACACCACAGGAGCTGTATTGCTTTGAGTCATCTTTAATTGTTATCACATTTGAAACAGGATCAGCTGGTCCACGTGGCTCAAGGACAGGTTGTTCATACTCCTTACCTCTATCCAGCTGGTGGGACATAAGTCCCTGGACGCTCCTTACTTTTCTCAGGTTCCATGTGTGCTTCTGATTTGGATTCTTTTGACTGCACAAAAGGAGTATTGTTTTGCTCTGGTGGATCCTTTTCTTCTTCCTTTTCATCCCTTACACCTAAACCTGTTTCAGTTTTCTTGGACAGAGACAAGTGAAATATACTAGCACTTGAAACAGTAGGATCATCGACATGGTTATCACAATCTTTAAGATTATTATCTTTCAGTTCCAGAGATGTGGTACATGTTATTCTCTTGGTTGGACAAGCCTTTGGCATAGTGACCTATGTTTTGAAACCTATAACAGATTACATCCAGTGATTTTTAAGTGTTAGATGACTTACCTTGGAGCCGGTTTCTGATGTTCAAACTTTGGACTTAAAACTTGTTGAATCTGATCAGCTTGATTCTCTTTCTTAGGTCATGTATCTGCCTCAACAATTTTGGAAAAAGAGCAAGTGCATCATACCAGTCATGGAGTTATTATAAAAAGACTGAGACACAATAGCTTGTACCTTTTCAGTGGTAGATGCAGAAACAATGTTTTGTTTCTGGTTTACTTGCAGATTACAACAATCAGTTTGTTTCACTGTCTGCTTGGTACCTATACCTTTCTCAACTTCCCAGACATAATCAAGTGTATTGCCTTATCAAATAATTTATCAATACGTTGAAAGGCTGCTGAGAAATTACCTCAGTAGGTGTGTACCTTAGACTTCAAGGCAGTGGGGAGCTTTTTTATGAGTTAAGGCTGAAACTAAGTTATCTTCATGTACTGCTCGCCTCTTGGTAGCTACTACACCTTCTGTTCTTGTATCTGGTGGTTCTTGTGACCATGTTAGAATTGGGTTTTGCTTGAACTCCCTTGATGATTTTCTCTGGTCATTCCTCTGTCTAACTGAATTTGCACATCTTGAACTCATTGATGTGTCAATCTTTCTTGGTGGCTCTTAGCAATCTGACCCCTGTGGTTATTCTTAAATTTCATCAGTTCTAAAGGGTCATTAGGAACAGAATACTTACCTTGGTTCTGGCCTAGCTTGGGGTTTTTGTTTTGCACCAGATTAGGGATTGCATCTCTTCGATTTGTCTTCCTTGAAAGGTAAGTGTTTTTACTCGGTTTTGGAAGGCTGTTTCCTTATGATCCACTTCAACTGCCCCCACGTTCTGATGGTTGAATCCTTGTAGTACCATCTATAATTCTCCTCTTGGTACCACCATCTTTTAGCATCTCCTTTTAGTTGGTCTAAACAGTAGACAAGCCTCTCTTCCTTTGGACAGAGTAAGTACCTAAAGTACTTATCCATGTTGTTTTTCCCACTGGAGGTAGTCCCTTTCTTTTCCTGAAAACGAATACACACATATCTCATCAGCTGATTGACTATGCAAAATATAATTTACCTCATGCTCATGCTTAGGTGAAGTGGGATAAGTGCAGCTCTGTTTACTGCCTGATGGCTTTGGCTTTAGCCATCCACGACCAGTGAATGCTCCATAACCTCCTTGTAGGTTGTCACCAGCCCATGATTTTTCTGTTAGGTCGTTTTCTTGATAGTCTGGTGCACCCCATTCATCTTCCTCTTCGATACCATTTCTTATGGCTTGAGTTGTTTGGGAAAATTTCTGGTGGTTTAGGATCAGGTTCTTCTATTCCTGGTTTCATGATCATTGTCTTCTTCATTCTCAGACAGTGGATCATCCATGTACTCATGTCCTCATCACTAATGATCTGCTCAGAATCAATCTCTTGATCCCAAATGTCATCCTCAACCATGTTGTGCTCTCTGATTTCTTATAAGTCCTTGAACTCAACAAAAACAACAAACAAATCAAAGGTACCACAAAATTGACAGGAAAACAAACTTAACAGAATATAAGAACAAAACTATTTTTTTTATCAAAGTAAAAGAAAAAGGAAAATCTAGACAAGCAGCAACAAAAGGGAAAATTTGCATAAACAACTAAAACACAACTTGACACACTTTTTTGGGTTTTAATGGAAGCAAACAAAGCAAGATGAAAATATGCAGTAATGGTCGAAATTCAAGTATGAAATAAAGATAGGATATGCTTTTATATGTATTTTTTTTGAAATTTTTCGAATGGAAACAAGAAAGGAAAGGAAAAGCAAGGCAGAAATAAATGGGAAATTTTTATTTGGTTTTAAAATGGTTTGCAAATAAACCCAAAAAGGAAACTGATGCTGGAACTTAATGCAAACAAGAATGATTTATGGTTTTCAATATTTAAAAGATCAAACACGATTTTAGCCTTTCTTTTTCTTGGGTTTTAGGATTTATATGAAGAACAAAACAGAAAAGAACTTAAACAGACTGCAAACAAGACAGAAATAATTATTTTGATTTTCACTTTTAAATGAAAGATGCAAACAGAATCAGAAGGAACCAAGTAAAACTAACACTAACAATCGACTTTTTTATGGATTTTTTTATCAATGATATGCAGACAATAGGAATGATGCAACCAGAAACTAACAGAAGCATCTTTTTTATTTTTATAGGATTTTGATTTTATGCATAACAGAAATAACAAACTAAACAAAAGTAAAGAGTATGGATAAGAAAAACTAAAGGTAAGAACTTTGGCTCTGATATCAGCCATTCAGGCCGAGCAACACATCAAGAAGAAGTCCACTAGGAATAAACCACAAGCTGTTTGGAGTTCAAGTAATAACTCCAACAACTATCCAAAGATAGTGGACAAGAGCAAGGAGATTGATATAGGCAATCAGAACAAGACCTGACCTACTGATCTCAACAAAGACACAAGGACAAAACCTCGTAGAAATGCCAAACCACCAACATTCCAGAGACATCACTTATTTCAAGTTCAACGGCCGAGGACATATGGCAAGGGAATGTCCAACCAAATGGTCATGTTACTCACTGATGAAAGATATGAGTCCCCATGATGAAGATGATCCGATGGTACAAGAAGAATTTGGTGAAATTGAGTATCCCGATGTGGTATAAAGCTTGATGATCAGGCGGGTACTTAGTGTCCAGGTGCAACCAACTGAGACCATCCAAAGGCAGAATATATTCCACAGCCGGTGTACCATCAAAGTCAATGTATGTAAACTAATCATTTGATGGTGGGTCTTGCACTAATGATGCTAATGCATACATTGTAGATAAACTTGGCCTAGAAAAGACTAAGCATCCTCACCCATATAGACTAAGTTGGCTAGATGATAAGGTTGAACTTCAAATTAAAGAACAAGTGACCATTCCATTTAGCATTGGTAAGTACCAAGATGAAGTAGTTTGTGATGTAGTACCCATGCAAGTCGGACATGTTCTCTTAGGTAGACCGTGGCAATGGGATAGAGAAACTAAGCATGATGGTCGGTCTAATATGTACACATTTATGCATGACAAGCGTAAGATTAGCTTAGCACCTCTCACACCAGAACAAGTCCATGAATTACACTTACAAATGGTTAAGGAAAAAGAGAAATCTGTCAAGTCTAACTTTCTTATTAAGCTTAGCTATATCCGGAAGGCTGTTGCTACCAAACACACAATGCTACTAATGATCTTTAAGGAGCTTTTGATTTCAGGTTATGATGAATTGACACTTCGTCCGGAGGTTACTAAACTCCTTGACAGGTTCAAGGATGAGTTTTCAGAGGATATCCCACACAGCTTACCACAACTTAGGGGCATAGAGCACCAAATAGATTTTATACCCGGAGCTGCCTTGCCAAACAAACCAGCCTATAGGGTAAACCCGGAGGAGACCAAGGAGATAGAAAGGAAAGTCCAGGACCTATTAGATAAGGGATATGTTAGGGAAAGCTTTAGTCCTTGTGCCGTACCCATTATTGTTAGTACCCAAGAAGGATGGGACATGGAGAATGTGTGTAGACCGCGAAGCCATAAACAACATCACTATTAAGTATAGACACCCCATACCATGCCTTGACGACATGCCTTGATTGCCACAATGAAAGCCAAGGTGATGGGATTTAAATTCATTAAGGACTTATATGGTGAGGAGCCGGATCTTGCTGAGGTCTATTCTGAGTGTACCAAAGGACCCCAAGGGAAGTTCTATCTACATGAAGGGTTTTCTATTCAAGGGCAGAAGGCTATGCATTCCCCAGTGCTCATTGAGGGACTTAATCACCCGAGAAGCTCATGGAGGAGGACTCATGGGACACTTTGAAGTGGATAAGACTTTGGTCGTGGTACGAGAACACTTCTAATGGCCTCACCTAATGAAGACTATTGGATCCCATTGCGCAAGATGTGTGACTTGCAAGAAGGACAAATCCAAGGTGCAACCACATGGCCTATATATGCCCATGCCGATCCCAACTGCCCTTGGGTGGATCTATCAATGGACTTTGTTCTAGGCATGCCAAAGATACAACACAAGGACTCCATCTTTGTAGTGGTAGATCGATTCTCCAAGATGGCACACTTCATACCTTCTGCCAAGGTGAATGATGCATCTAAGACGGCTGATTTATTCTTCAAGGAGGTTGTGCGCTTACACGAGTACCTCGGACCATTGTATCCTACCGGGACAGAAAATACCTCAGCCACTTCTGGAGAACATTATGGAAAAAGATGGGGACTAAGCTCTTATTCTCCACTACATGTCATCTTCAAACGGATGGCCAAACCGAAGTGGTCAACCGGACTTTATCCACCCTACTCAGGGCCACCATTGGACGGAACATGAAGACTTGGGTCGAGTGCATTCCCTTCATAGAGTTCGCCAACAACCGAGCTCAACATTCAGCCACAAAGATGTCACCCTTTTGAAGCCGCCTATGGTTTCAACCCAAACACCCCCTTGGACCTCAAACTACTACCGCCAGCTGAGGTTGTTAGCTTGACATGAGAAGCTAAAGCCAAGTACGTAAAAGAAATCCACCAGAAGGTCACGGGCAACTTGGAGAAGAGGACTGAGCAGTACACAAGGCATGCCAATAAGGGTCGCCGAGACAATTTATTTGAACAAGGAGAATGGGTTTGGCTACACACGAGACAAGAAGGTTTCCAAACCAGAGGAGCTCCAAGTTACAACCAAGAGGAGATGGATAATTTCAAGTGATTGAGAGAATCAACAACAATGCCTACCGTCTCGACCTACCAGGTGATATGAATGTATCCTCTACGTTCAATATAACTGACTTGTCTCCTTTCCTTGCAGATGAACCAGTTTGAGGTCAAAATCTTTTGAAGAGGGAGGAAATGATGAGGACATTCCAACTGAACCTGAACCAGATCTAACCGAACCTGACATCCAAGACATGATCACTAAGATGTCCCAACCAGAAGTTGTCCAAGAAGTGTCCATGCCTATTATGTTCAAGGGACCTATGACTAGACAAAGAGCTAAGATACTTCAGCATAAGTTTAATGAGAGCAATGATGCTTGCCTTTGATCAATTTCAGGATAATCCAACCTGAGGTTAAGCCAACTGGTTTAACAAGTTGATCAAGAACCAAGTATCAAGAATGATGGACCAACCGAGAAGACTAAAACCCCAAGTGAAGACATTTGGCCATTCATTCCGGATCAAACCACAACAACTTTCTGATCATCAGCATTGAGGATCAACACATCTAGCATGCATTATGGACCAATCAAACCGACCAAAAGGTAAGAAGGGTAAATAATTTAAATTCACATTTTCTAACGGTTTGATTGTTTTGCAGCTTTTGGTCCTTTTGTTTTCTTTTTATTTGAATTTTATTCCCAAACTTCTTAGTTGGTTGCACGCCTATTTAGGGTTTTCTTTTAGTCCAAAACTTTGTATTATTTGCTTCAAAGACCCTCAAAGGCACCACAGTAATGGACATCTATATAAGTCCCCTAATAAACCATGTACTCTTTTACGCATGATATAAACTAAAAATTTTCCTTGTGAAAACAGTAAGAGCTCTAGCAAGAAATTGCCTCCCTCCTCTACCTTGTGAGACCAGAACCTCCGCGGTTTAGAGGATTGTGTTGTATCACGAGATACCAATCCCTCGTGTGGTGTAGTTTGTTCCATCAAGTTACTTGTTACTCGGATTCCGTTGGACGATTAGATCTTCTCAAACGGATCACCCCCTTGTGTAGATAGGCTCATCTCTCTTGCCTCTGGTCATACGGTCTTGATTAGCCTAGGCTTGTATCAAGAAAACTTCCAAGAAGTCGTCTAGAAGACTTCCTAGAAGACTTCTCAGAAGTCTTCCAAAGTCTTACTCAGATCTGAAAAACCTACAAATCCAAAAACGTCAAATGAACATCAAAACATAAAAATGAGTGAAAGATGAGATGTCTACATTTAAAAGAATACACAAAAATACATATTAAAAAATAGATCTACCTTTAAAGTAGTATAAGATGAGAACCATGTAAACAAAAAAACCTGCAAAACAAGATGAATTAGTGAGAAAAATGATAAAGCAATCAAATACTTTTATTGTTTCAAAAATAAATTTTTCAAGTTTGTCTTTCCAATTATTAATTTAATTCTATCTTTTAATTTTAATCTTTTTTAATTTCTTTTTTTTTATTTATATATTTATTTATTTACATTTATATATTTTTGGTTTTTAAATCTTTACAACAATCGTTTTTTGGTTATTTAAAATTGTCGTAAATTCAAATATTCAAATTTCGCATTGATATAAAAATTTATTTATAAATAATTTTTAGTTTTTTATAGCATTTTTTAGTTTTATTGATTTATTAATATTTATCAACAATTATTTATTTTTATTACAACTTATTTTTTTTAAAAGTCTTAGTTTTATTTTTCTTTATCTTATTCAAATTTTAAATTTATTTAAATTTTTTTGTTTTTATAATTTTGCTTCTCTCAAATTTTTTTTCTTTTGAATATCAATACGTATATTTACTTTCTAAATCTTAATTTTTTAAATACGATTTTTTAAAATTTATTTTCAATATTTTTTTTTTTTATTTCTTTATTTATGTTTTTATTAAAATACTTTTTATATTTCTAATTATTTTCAACTGTTTAAATTTTTTTCTTTTTATTTGATTTTTTTAAAACAATTGTTGTACATTTTGTACATATTTTTTTATTTGTTTTTTGTATTTAAAACTATAAAAAATTTTTTTTTTTATTTTCTTCTTTTTTAAAATTTTATATATGTTTTTTTTTCCTCTACAATATTATTTTTTACACTGTTTTTCTTATTTTTTTTTGCGAACCATGAACACTAGCGAATATTTTTTATTTTCATATATAACTATACTCGATTCAATGCAAAAAGCGTTTAATATCGATATAAACATGACAAATTTTTTCTTTTTGTTAAAAAATAATTTTTTTATTTAATTTTTTATAATTTACTCCATCTTATTAGAATTAAAATAAATTATTACCAACAATAATTAAAATTCCTTATTTTAATTTTGATCGTTTAATCATTTTTATTAGGTTCTTACAATTATCTACAAAAAGATATTTCTTCATATGTTCATTTTTCTGGTTTATTTTTTTCTATTCGATGAAATTATATTCTTTATGACATTCTTTTTTTTCGATTTATTTTTTTATCTGTTTGTTCTAAACACAAACAACATATTTTATTTATTTTTTTTTTATTCTTCTTTATATAACTTAGCTTCATCATAGCAAAGTAATTATCTGTTTTTTATTTTTCATTAACTTCTTTTATCACTTAATGAAGTCAAATATATTTTTTTATTTAACAATTTTTTAGATTTTGTTTTTTAATTTTTTTTTCTATTAATTTTCTATTTCGTATTTTTTCTAATTTAAATTAACAAATTTTTTTTTAACTTTTATGTTAACAATTAATTTTGCATGTTTTGTGTTTATTTGTAATAAATAAAGAGTTTCATTACTTATAAAAAATGTTATTTCATTTCTTTGGTATATTTTATATAATTCTCTGATTTATAAATTACTTTGTTACTTTGTGCCTATTGAATTTTTTTTTAATTATTAAAAGATAATAATTAATTTTACATCTTAAAAGTTATATAGAATTTATTTTTCTTTATTTAACTTTTTATTTTTCTAATATTTTTTATTTTTTTAAACAATTTTCTTTTAATTTCTTTTACATTGTTTTTCAGCTGTCTAAAACCCAGATTTTATCATGTATTATTTTTATTTATTTATATTTTAAAAATAAAATAATTAAAAAAATTTTTAAAATTATTAATTTTCTTAAATCAAATTAATATATACATTTTTATCTTTAATACCTTCTTACTAGTATTTTTGTTAGATATTCTTTGTTAACCAAACTACTTAGAGTTTTTTTATTTTTTATTATTTTCTTTAAATTCAACAAACCAAAAAAAAATAAATCTAATATTAAACATTTTATTTCAAATACAACCAAAATAAATAAAAATTAATTTATGTTTATTTTTCTAAATTTATTTATTTATGTTTAACAAAGAAATTATTTAAATAAATTAAAAAATATCCTTAACAATAGCCTTTTTTTAAATTTCCTCAAATTTCTACTTATGTATTACAATTAAAAATAACAATTTTATTTCAATAATATAAAAAATAAAATTTATTAATTTATTTTAATATTTTCTAATTTTTTTTATACTTATTTTATTTTTTCAATTTCTTAATTTTTTTTTTTTTATTTTTATTTTATTTTTTTTTTTATTTTTCTCTAATAATATTCTATGTTATATTTTACTTCAAATTTCTTATTTATGTTTAAAATTTTTTTATTATCTATTTTTATATTATAATTTTCTTCCATATTGTTATTTTCAAAATTTCTAAATTTTATCAAATTTTTGTTAAACATTATTGTATATTTTATTCTCTCTTTATAAAAAAATTATAACAAATTTTTTTTTATTGTTATTAATAAAAAATTTAATTATTTTGTTTTCTTTTTATTTTTAAAAATTTTTTTTTTTATATTTTAATTTAAACCAAAAAAAATTTATTGTCTAGTTGTCATTATTAATACACTTTCGTATTCTTTATGTTACTCTTTCCTAATATATTTTGAATTTTACTTTATTATTTATAGTGTGTTGGATCTTCTAGCTCGTAGAAACTGTTATTCAATTTTCGCTGCAAATAAGAATTTAATATCCGAAACTTCTTCCCATCATTTATGTACGTAGTTTAACATGTGTTAATTTTAGCGTCAGAAACTATTACAACAACTTACAATAAATTTTTTTTAATAATTAGCGAAAATTTTATTTATTATTTATACTTTCTTTTAATTGTCATAGACTTCAATCAAATTTATTGATAAACAAGGAATTTAATTTCATTCCTAATCTTACTATTTATATTTAATAAAAATTTTTTTTTAATATAGTTTAATATTAATTTTATTATTTTATATTTTACTAAACTTTTTTAAAGTATTTTTTATTTTATGTTAGTCATTTTTTTTTAATATAAAAACTTAAAAAATTATAAAATCTTTTTTATTATAAATCAAAATATAACACCAAAAACGTATATTTTATATTAATTATTTATTTTTTTATTTTTTTTTTTTTTATTTTTTTTATTTTTTCTTATTTTTTTATTTATTATTTTTATAAAATTATCTTTTTTTTTTATTAATAACAAATTTTTTTATTTCTTTTATTTTTATTTTTATTCATATAACAAAAATAATATTTTTTTTATTTTTATTTTATAATATTTGAATATTTTTTTTTATTATTTTTAATTACAAATTTACAAACTTATTTTTTTTTTGTACTATTTAATAAAAACACAACAACAAAAAATTTTTTTATTTATTTATAAAAAAACTTAAGTTTAATATTTTCTATATCTATTTCTTTATTTTAGATTTATTTAATTTCACTTTTAACCATTTTTTTTAATTATATAAATTCACTCTAAATATTTTAAATATTAATTATTTTATAATTTACAAACAATTTTTATCTTCTTTATATAAATATCAAAACAATTATTGAACAATTTTCTTATTTTGCACCAAGCTCAAATATGTCACATACTCATTTTAATTTACAACAAATTCTTTTAATTTGTCATATCAATATTTTTTTCCTTTTATTTTTTTATTCAATAAAATCCCAAAAAAATTTTATTAAATTAATTATTTTTTAATATTTTTTATTTTATATAATAAATTTCAGCAGAAATTATTTTTATAACATACGGACATGTGCAGCTGTGCTTGCAGAATCCTGTTACTTTCTTAATAAAATTTTGTAGTATGTATGTCTTTTCTAACTTTTTAATTAACACCACAAAAAATTTACTCATTTTAACTTTATTTATATTATTATTATTTTTAAAATTTTTATATTTTTTAATTTTAATTTATTCATATTTATTTTCTTATTTATTGTTTTTCAAAACTATAATCATTTATGTTTTAATATAAAAAAACTTTTTTTATATTAATTAAAATTTTCTTAAAATAAATAATTTTATTTTTCAATTAAATTTTAAATTCTATTTTAATTTTAAAAAAATTTAATATTTGTTTTAAAAGTTCTTTTTCTTTTTATTTTTTTAAAATGAATTTTTTTTTTTTTTTTTAAATTTTTAATTTTAAAAAATTAAAAATTATTCATTATTTATTTAATTTTATATTTTTTTGCTACCTTTTATATTATTTTTATATTTTTTTTACGAAAATTTTAGCTCTTTGGGGAAAAAGGTAAGAGCTTTTAAGGCAACCAAAGACTTACCAAAAACTCTGCCAGAGAGATTTACCTAAATGCATTAGATCCTTTATGAAAAAATGAGATATGAAGAAAAATTTCGCTAGAATACATCGAGGAAAGTCATTCTAGACAATTTCCAATAAGTTTTCTAGTGCATTAACTATAGAAGACTTTCGAGAAGACTTCCCTCGAGTCTTCCAAGTTTGTCTCAGATATAAAAAAATATGTATATCCAAAAAGCATTCATATGGCTTCAAAACATAACAAAAAAAAACTTCAAAAAATAAAAGTAAAAACTTAAAACAACAGAAAAAAGTTTTAAAACGATAGATCTTTAAGCAACAAGGGTTACCAAATGAAAAAAAAATATGATTTATAACTACCTTAAAAGAGTGAAAATTGAGAACCTTCATGTAATGAAAAACCATGCAAAAACAAAATAATTCATTGAGCAAAGATAATGAAAAAAAGAAGAGAGAGAAATTGATATAAAATTTAGTGTCTTTAATTCAAAAATATTAGAGAACGAGTTGAAGTAGTTTTAAACTGAGAAACAATAATTTTTTGTAGCCATTTGCAGAGGAAGAAAAAGTTTGTTCGTATCAAATTTCTTTATATAAGGAGACACAAATTCTAATAAATATTAAATATTTCTACGATGAGAAGACTTTCACAGTAAGTCCTTCTCGACTTTAATTTTGACTATTCGCTCAGAAGACTTTCCAGAAGTGTCGTCTGATGTATATATATTATTGTGTCTAGACCCTAAATATAAAATCTGGAACTTTAATTAAACTAAATAAACACTTTATTATAATCAAATTCAACTTAAAAAGTGTTTAATATATACATTGCTACATACTAAATATACATATAGGTATTTTGATTTTTGAATAAAATATGAGTTAAGTTTCCAAAAATTAACCCTAGAATACAAACATTACTACACATATGTTTACAAACCTTACCAAATAATACGACTCACTATATTCACTCATCTATGTTGAAAATTATTCAATTTACTAATCTCTAAATTATATCATTACAAATGTATAATTACATGAATTCAATTTTCGCTGAAAAATATATATCAAAATATATAAATTATTTTTAGAGGAAAATTCTATAAAAATACCCCAACTAAATTCTATTAAGCTTTTTAATACCTAATTTTTTTGCTCACACTTGTTTAATACCTCAAACTAATTATTTTACTTCTTTTCAGTATTACCAACTTAACAAGTTTGCCATTTTAATACTCAACTTTATTATTTTATTAAAATTACTAATAAGTTTTTAAACAAAAGTTTTTAAAATATTTCCAAAATCTAAGCGAAATCAAGTTGAATTCATATTGACAAATTCTCCTCATGTTTTAATAGTATAGCATTGTAACTCGCAATGATAACTTTTAAATAATTCTATTTATCTTAGATATATTGGTCAAATATGATATCTTTTGCGTTCACAAAGACTTTGAGTTAGTTTTGCATTGATGTTTGAATATCATTTACAATCAAGTTTTAATTATATTTGACCAAATTCTCCTATGTTTTAATAGTATAAATTGTAACTGCATTATAATCTTTTAATTAATTTTATTTATTTTAGATATTATGGTCAAATATGATATATTAATAAACAGTATAAATATATTTTAATGTATATTTAATATGTGTGAAAATCTATCAAAAAATGCATGTTTTTGATGTAACGGAAAAATTTTATGTTTTTAAAAAAAATCAAAACATATCTATCTATTAATATAAGAAGACGTTGTCTTCTTTAGCGACACACATCTCATCAAATAGCTTTTTTGGGCACCACACGTGGCCAAACAATACTCAGAACAATAAACTTACTTTGAACGCGAGATCTGTATAGAGGTAACGACGGCTCAGACCAACGTTATCGGTGTCCTTGCTCTAGTTTCTAAGGAATATGTGGACAGAAAATTAATTAAAAAAGCTTAAGTTACTAAAAACAGAAGTGGCATTGTCTTAATTAGAACTTTTTGTCGATGGTCCTTAGTGCCAGGTGGTGAATGCAATTGGGTGAGGAAGTGGTGTGTAGGTAATGATCAGATGTAATGGAAACATTTTGTAATTCTTATGTTTCAATTTTAATGTTATATGAATTTTATTTCATGCAACTTTTGTTTTTATAGGGATAATTGCCAAAAAGGGACAAAATAACTATACTATTGTCACCCTTAGAACAAATATCAATTTTTGAGCATGATTTGGACCTTCAGCTACCCTTATTTGTCTTTGAAATTCATATTATTTTTTTTACAAGGTACAGAAATTATGCGAAAAATAGTAACTTAGATGTAGATAAGCATGTTTTATATATAAGAAAATATTTTTGTTTATAAAATATCTATTAAATTGTAAATTTTAAAAATGGATGTAAATGTGTTAGTATCTACGATCTACCATCTACGGAGATGTAGAATATGTATCTACAGCAAAGACATCAGTCTAAACGGCTTAGGAGATGTCGCAAGTATATCAAAAACATATGATTAACTACGAGCTCAGAATATATAATCTACTGAAGTCTCTGTAATCTACGGTTTGTTGACTGTAAGTCGTATGAGATAAACATTTATCTAGCTCGGGATAGGAAGTGGATTCTTGACATTATTTTTCTATCTACAATCGTCGTATATTTCATATCCTAGTCTTCTACGTCTACTCTTCTTATCAATGGTAGAATGTTAAGCTCTGGAAAAAAAATAAACAAGATCCGAACATCTAGCAGCCAAAATACGGTTAAGCTTAATATTCTGTAAATTCTTTTAATATTTAATTGTTTTTAAGTTTCTCTCTTAAACAAAAAATTTTGAAAACCTCTTCTTCTCACATCGATTTAGGGATGTTCACACGTTTACAATAATTCTCGATTAGAGTTTCGACATTCTCATATATACATTATTTTACTATTGATGTGATTTGTTAAAAAGGATATGGATCTTCAACAAAAATCATCTTCTTGACAAACGATGCTCGACATACTTCTAAGCTTTATTATTTATCAGTTTCAATTACAATTAACACTATAGTACTGTAAACAACATAAATAGGTTAAAAAATATATCGAAACTGGAAGCAGCACCACCAAATATGATATTTACTTAACTGTCTATGATAGGCCAGTTTAGCTAGATGTAGCATCACGAAAACACGATTTATTCGATGAAACATACTACGATTGATTCTATACATGACACTTCCAAAACATCTATCCAACTATAAAATAATGTTGAGCCACTAGCTACAATAATTAGCAGATAGAGAAGCTCGACCCAAGTATGAACACATTTCAGATATAATATAATTATAGTCCATTACTCTTTTGCTACCTCAATATATTTGATGATACTCGTCCGCCAATGACTATATGTGTTCATTTATACATATTATTGAACATCTCTTAACGTAATAATACAGCTAAAGGAAATGATACATACTAGACGTGGACGAATCAAGGGCTACTGTTTCATAAAACGCACACTAATGAGTGTGCTGATAGGGTTACTGAATATAGGATTAAATTATAATCGTATTTTGTTCTAGAACATGCAATACTCACAAAGGGAGATCACTTTCGTTTATGAATTCGTGTGTCTTAAAATTAAAATGAATAATATAATGAGAGAAGATAAATTTATTTACTAAAATCGATGATAGAAAATAAAATGAAACCACATAAATACAATTCCAAATAAAAGCATACCAGCATTATATTATAATAACACATACAAACATATTTATTTATTCAATTACTCTAATTAACCATTACTAACATTTTATTAATTAATACAACGTCTTATTGTCCAGAATCTCATTCACATATATTCTCAATACCAATCCTCTTTTAATTGGTGTCGATGATGCTTGTCTATCACGAATCTTGTGTGACCATCACGAAACCTATCGATATATCGAAGCCCCAATGACTTACTGAAACGACCGAGACGGTAAGTGGAATTCACGCGTTCATTTTCCTTGTCGAAGTTACCACAGTGTATCGTTCATACGAGGAGTGTATTGAATCTCGTTTCATCTTCAAACACAATCATATTATGGCAGTATGAGACATAAGCTCTCATAATATATTAGCACATTTACCTTTCGCCCATAAAAGATGGATCACTTTTTAATCATCAGCGAATCTAGATTGGAGCGACTCAAATGGCGCACAAACGGCTCAACATCTCACTTTCGTATACACCTCTCTTGATGGTTCTGCAATACAAGACGATTCTGTTATCGGGTGTTGTGGTCGTGGATCGGATTTAACATAATGTCGCCCATTCGGGTAAATTACCATCCGTCAGATAGTGTAACCAATTATTTACTCCCTCTCCATTGACATATGTACTGAGTACGGGAGCTCGACCGTGAATTATGTCATTAAATAGCGTTGCGTGATTGGTCAAGTACATTAAATCGTTTAGGAAGTACCTGGCTGCCCCGTCACAAAAAATGTGTGCACATATCCAGAGATCTGCTAAGAAATGCACCAGCTACCGCCTCCAAACAATCGTTGCGTTTTTCGGTGCCATCTCGCTGAATACATTCCTTTCCAACGCGTCTGGCCAGAGCATTCTTAACCAGATTTCCAATGACATTACAGTCGATGCTTCACCCACTCCTCGGGTATACCCTGTTGTTCCTCCATGTAAGAGTAGCTATCGAAGACTCATATCTCTTCTGTGAGCGTCGGCAGTAAGTCATTCATCGCAACCAAACCAGTCAACTATTACCGACGACAGAACCAATGATTTCCAAACACATTCACGAGCCGATGTGTTCCGGCATTACGTATATATATCGTCAACACCATCTCCGCCGCACATATATGCTAATAGATCGAAATAGACCTCGCAGTACATTGTAACAAACTTGTAGCGGTGATCACACCATCCCGGAGCAGTCTGCATCTTTTGTTAGGTCCGCAAAATACTAGAGAACTTCATGCAGTGAGACGATTGACAATACGCAAGAACAATGATCTTGTAGTTCATTCGAAATCGTCTCGCGAACATAACTTCTCAGCGTACTAAGTCGGCAATTATCACTATAATCGCTTTTCATAACGATTGTGACTTACCTTGCCACGTTCTCTATCGATATAGATACGGGTTCTATCTTGGATGGAACTTTACCTCTGCAACCTAGCTCATAAAATTCTTCACTCATACAACATACAAGTATTGGTTCTTGACAAAAAATTGTTCAATAAACTATCATACATAGCAGTCATCAATGATAGTGAAAATGTGTGCGAAGTAAGACTCGCATGAGAAAGGAATAAGTGAGAAACAGAGAACTATGATATAATGAGAAAGGAATAAGCGAGAGAGAAGAGAATTGTATGTATCATTTAGACGATAGATGCAAGTTGCTAATTATTATTAGAACTTATAGAAGATAGTTGTAACTCACACTGTAAAGCTCACTTGATCAGATCCAAAAAAACAATGTGATACTTGATGTACTATATTAATCGCAAAACAAGTAACTTACTTCATATAGTCAAAATCCAAAAACAGTCTGACACTTTGATTCAGTTCTAAAAATAGAAAAAATGATCAGTTACATACAATCCATTACGCTAATCGACAGATAATCACACAAATACATAAATACACAATGCAGCGACATTTCACAATTCACAATTACACAATACATACACATATCCGACAGCTGCACATCCTGCATACACAATGCCATTAAGTGCATAAACCACATGCCACCTGCATTGACTAACACAATGCAGTGCAACACAGACATGCTCGAAACATTGAGTTATCTTCTCACCATAACACTCAGCAAATAACAAGCGAAGAAACAATCATCCAGAGTGACCAAACTCTCTCGATCTGAATGATCACAGCCTCGAGAACAGTACAGTTGCTGCACCAACCTCTGCTCTGCAATCGCTCTGTCGTCCGACACCGACTCCCATAGAGGCAGTGCATCGATATGTGTTGACAAAATCAGGTATCAGCTTGAGACCTCCTCTTATCAGAACCTCAGCAAGACCCAGTTAGGCATATTAGTAGTAACTGCTATCAGCCTCGTTCTTCAGAACTATAGCTCCAAGGGCTAAGTTGATGATCCCTACCCTCGAGTAGACACGAATTCAGTAATTGCAGTCAAGCTCACTCTCGTCTATGCATCTCGCGGATACTGATCTCTCCAAATCCTGCTGTAACCAAACAACTGATCGATAAAACCAAAAAGATCACTGTAACAGCCAATACTGATTCATTAATAAAGCATATAGCCATAACAACATAAAACACAAAGGCACATATGATTCATAACATAGCACCAAAGCTTCTACAAGACATGATTCAATTAATATATGCGATTACAAGACTGATTCATACCAGACTGATCATATAATATACATTAACAGAGATCTGTCAAAGTTTCGACTGTAAATAGTTCACTGCATAAGGACTCTCATGACTTTCTCATCTTCTGTTCACCAGAGTGTCTTTGCAGCTCCGGCACAATGAGACCGGTGTCACAGACAGTGACCTCTTTTGCGCAGTATCTATATTCAATATGGCCCATCCAACTAACTATAAATCATTGCTTTTTGATCTTTTCTCCATATCATGACTTTAATAGTGTGCAGGATGGTCTTAGCACATTGTGCTCTTCTCTTATTTCCCTTTGTTCCTTAAATCCTTTGGTGCGGATGGCTCGTTTATACCGGGTAGGCCTGCTCTCGTGACTCTTTCTCAACTACAGATTCTGTAGATGGTGCTGCAGCATCTGGGTCTTTTCTACTTGTTATTTGAGACTCGGTTGCTCTCTCGGCTGTAGCGGTTCATAGCTCGTGTGCCTCGGCACGCACATCGCTCTCGTTTCAACGCGCTAGGACCATTCCACGCATACTCCAAACACAAATTCTTCTGGTTATACAGCCAATTGTGAAGAGTTGTGAGTCATCTGCAGAATGTGCCAAATCATTCTGGCGCCACTACCTTGCTCACCCTTCGCATCTGCATGGTTCCACCGCTACTTCTGCTCATCTTGCAGCGGGTTGTAGAAATCTGATCTGTGCCATCGTTGT
>CAJHQP010007906.1:0-29736 GCA_905132765.1 Moricandia arvensis
AAGAGAGGAGTAATTTTGGAAGCAGGTTGGTATGCTGATTACTATTCAGAAATCGTGTGGTTTTACCGTTTAGCGCAAACCCCCCACTGCTGTACTCTATTCTGTCTTCTATAATTTTTCGAGTAGACGAGTGAGATATGTTATGTGAGCTTTACTCGGATTTGCGAGGGTAGGTCCTGAGAAGAGATTATGTGCTTTGATATACGAAAACCTCCTTGAAGATAAAACTTCCAAAGAAGGCGCGAATATTATATATAATTAATAAATATGGAGAGAGGATTCACCGGTAGTTCTCCCTTCTTCCGCGGATTACCTGTGTGCCTTCTTCTCCTCCTTTGAGTAATCGGTTTTCTACTGTATAAACCGTTTTATTGGGATTCTTGGATAGTAGTTCCAAGCCTGTGTTGGATTACTGATCTTGCACCATGGATTCAGAGTTGTCTATTCCTTACAGATGAGTGATCACTTTAAACTTTTACTTTCGGGACAGCTTACATGTCGATATCCCCTTCAAGTCAATCTAGCGGAAAACGATGAAACATTTTCCGATTCATCACTCTCCGAATATTAACTTTATCTTCATGACGCCCAAGATTCAGAGTGATAGATTAGATAGTTTTTCCGCAAACTGGTCTCTCGTATCAGCCAACAGCTGAAAACTTGCTTATCATACGACTTTTCGGTTAAAATTCAAAAAACTCAACAACATTTTACGACGAATTTGTCGTTAATAATTATACTCATGTGAATATGGTATCCGACGGTAAACATGACATCTTTACGTTAAATCTTGAAACTCAATCATCATTGCTTCCAAAACAAATCTATGTGTCGTAAAATATCTAACTCGACATGTTGTTATTGGTAACATGCAGTTGAAGAAATTTTGATAACCAGTTAGCATGTTTAGGCATACCTACTTTACGTTAGAAAGGTACATTTCTGAGAAATATGTTTTTATTAAACGACACTTGCAACCAGCCATACCATCTCTCAAAACGAGTATGTAAAACTCCCAACGGCGTAATTTTTGGACAAGTTACAAGCCGTGCTACTCGCCCTATTCAGCTCAACATTTGACCATTCCCAAACCTATGCAATTACTCGTGCGAAAGCTTTAATATGTGGCAGAGCCGTGCCAACATCTGTCCGTTGGTTTCGAGTTTTTTGGACAAAAAATATTATATCTTGGACTTCTTCCTTTTGGCCCGTTATCTTCTCATTCGAATCCAAGATCGAAACGCTGCCTTTTCTCGTCCTTCGATTTCATTAGTCAGTTTCTTTCGTATGTCATTTTATTCGACAAATAACAAGTTGGAGGCAATCTGTCCACCTCAAACTCTTATAGTGGCCTCGATTCTTTTAATTTATCCTCTTCCAAGCGTTGCTGCCTGATGGGAGGAGGTTTTTCTGTGAGCCTGATGAGCTTTCTATTGTGTCTCTTTAGAATCTTGTATCGATACGCTATTCTTCTCTTGATCTTCATCTCATTCGGTTTTTTCCATTGAGATTTTAACGGCAACAAAAACAAGTGGATCTTCGTCCGTGAACTCCTTTTGGCTATGAGTACTCTACTCGACCTCCGGGCGGTAACTACTTTCGCTTTTCCTCTATTTGAGGACATTCCTCTTAACCGCTGTATTGTGATATGCACGTATCTTCGCACCTATACTCCATCTTACCCTTCTCCTTTGACTCATACGACTAGCATGTCTCTTGTTTCTATCTTTTTCTGTTGGAGTATACTTCGTCCTGGTAACTTTTCTATAGATTAAACAGTCGAAGACAAGGTCGAAGCATAATGAACCGCGGCCTAGGTAAGACTTATATATAATTTTGTATCCAATCTTAAGCGGGTCGTTCAGACCATCGTATACATAGAGGAAGGGAGAGATGAAGCAAGAAACGGAGAGAAGGTAACCCAAATCGAGAGATAATGCTAGGTTTATGTAATGCCTCAGGTTCTTTTTGGAACTTGTTTGTCATTTAAGATCGAACTTGGACATTTTCGTAAGGAAGGTACTGAAGATTTTTAAACGACTTTGGCATCTCTATCAGAATCATCATAAATATTGGGACCTTAGATCCTTAGGCAGAAGTTCCTATAACCTATTTATTCGATTCATTAAATCTTAGATATTTTTTTTAGTTTTCTTGTCTCTGATCGTATTGTCAGTATCTGCGATTTATTACACACAAATTTTGCAACCGCATCTTTAAGCTCTCCTAAAAAACCGTAGATATATCGTGTCCTACGCAGACACTAGCTGCTTTCCCTAAGTGATAAGAATGGAACTATGAACTCGAGAACAGTTGTCTTTAGAAGCTCCTGCTCATTCCCTAGCATTGTTGTTTTAAATCGATATCGTATTTCTCCGTCTTAGTTCGTTCTCAGTTACTCTATATTTCTAAAGTTCTTCCTATTAACAACATCCTATAGCTGTCTGATCTATTTAATACCGATCTTGTGATTTGTGATCTACAATAACACATATCTTCCCTATGTCGTTCTAAGTAATTAACGTACACAACAATTAAAGATATCGGCTCAGTCCGTTTTTCTTTTCGGTAAAAAATATGATGGGTAGTTAGTAGTTATAATAATACTCGTTTTACTCATACATTATTATAATATATAAATTAAGATTTCTTCCAGACATACAAGATAACGTCTTGTGACTAAGAAAGCTCTTCACAGTAGCCTTAGACAAAAATCATTTAGGCTATTGATATTGAATGCTCTATTCAAAACCCGATTCATTCAATTCCATTAGTTTTATTTTCATGTTACTACTATGTAACAATTTATGTACTATGCAGAAAGAACTACAATAAATATCATAGATTTAGGGTGTCATGTATAGCATTCTTATTTCGCAATGTGGTTTTATCTATTCATCTTGTTATCGCGTATTTATCACAGTTTAATATGCTGAGATGACATATCTCCGATTGATCTCACTTCTTTATTTATTGCTCATTCATCTATTTATCTCGGTTTATACCTGATCGCAGAAACATACCTTCTGTTTGTTATAGCCAATTATCAAGTTATGTGTAAGAACTTATCTATCAGAAATACTGAAACGTAGCCAAGTAATTTTTTATGGAGTAACGTAGATCTTATGTGACATTTTGCGTATTGCCTATAAAACCAAGTCATACTTACTTAACGTTCACTCTCAATGAAACTAATATCTTTTATCTCTTCAGCAACTAAACGATCTATAACAGGTTTCTTCTCACTCTATATGCCTATGCGGCTTCCGCTGCGCTTCTGTCTCATCCTAATCACTCCACTTGCGCTTGTATTTATCCTCAACAGATGCATATCTATCTCTTTACAGTGTATTTTTTTTGTCAAGCTCTTTCGTAGGACTTTTAGTCCTTTCATTCATAATCAAAGAAGAAATACATTATTTATCTACAACTATGTACGCTGCATGTTGGTAATATATCGACTCGCTTGGTTCCCGATCTCGACAAATCGTTCCCTTGGAGACCTTCAGTCATATCATCTTTACTTACCTTTCGTAGTCAGCATAGATAAATTCTGAACTGGAATTCGGTATCCTCTTTAGGAAAGTTCTAAACTAGCATGAACTTAATGTTAACACGAACGTGCCGTAGTCTATCCATGACCAGAAACTTCCTCGACTATTCGGCTGAACACATCCTTCAGACCGAGCCAAAATGTTGAGAAATCACTGCTCACCCAATCACTTAGCGGAAAAATGACAATACACAGTTAGTTTAAAACGCCAAGGGTAAATAACTATTGTATAAACCACATTGGAAATCATACGACAAATTTTTAATATCGAAACTTAGTCATAACCACCGTACGGTTAACGGAAAACATAAACTTGTCGAAAACCGACCAAGTTCAATAATATCCGCAGTTTATTTCTAAGCCCACAACGTTTACAAGTGAAAAACGGCACATAAGAAAGCTCGTAACAAATCTCTTAGAGCTATACAAGCATCCTCAACTATACCTGAAATAAATCTCGGGGGGGGGGGGGGGGGGGGGGCGACTCTTCACAAAGCACAGTGAAGGAAGTCGCATATTCTGAGGGACAAATTTACGCGACCCATTGGTCCTAATTCCTCGGAAACAAACTAAAATGTTTATCTTCCGTAAGTTTAAACAAAAACCTTGAGATACCACACATCTTCAAGCCCGCAAACATTTCAAGCATGAAATGCGGCATACTAAAGAAAAACTCAACTTTCGACACAACGAGACGTCGCTAACGCTCGGAAAACTGTTTTCGTCAAAACTTTCCGAAACGGAATGGTAACCTTAAAAACAGTCCGTTCGCGACTATAAAGCATACACACCTTCTTATACATGTATCCTTCGCAAAGGGTTCAAAAACGATTATATCAACAAATAAGTTTGTTGCTGATCACAATAAACTCTTAACGTCCTCAACAGGCTAAGCCATCTCGTAGAGATAGCTCTCGAACACCCGACACAAGGGTAATAGCGCTATAAAAGAAATCCGAAATTTTGGTCAGCACTTTCGGGAGACTTAAAAATTGTCCTCGAAGAGATGCTCGATTCCTACCATACAAGTCACATAAGTCGAGAACATATCACGGACTTTAAAGTGGGATGGAATCAGGTCAAAAGTGATACAGGAAACGTAAGCCGAAGTAGTCATCGCACCCCCTAAAACCGTGATTAGACCTAGGTCTTACCCTAAACCCAACACACTGGTCTCTAACGTCTCAAGGCATGATATCGAAAAGATACGAGATCCTGAAAGCATGTCTATTCGTCTATATTTAAGCACACACAAGACTTTGAAGAACTTCTCAAACATCTTGAACGAGCAACGAATAGGACGATCCAAAAAAGAGTTGGGAACGAGATGACAACTCGTATCCTTCCCTCTATACTTAACAAAAATCCGAATCAACTTAAAATCATTTTCAAGAAAAAGCCTAGTTTATTAATTAAAATAAATCGCAAAGAGGTCGGGATCCAAAGCCACACCGTTGTCAGTCCCGAAATCATAAGTATGGCCACACTCGGCCAAATAAACAGCCTACAAGGATGGTCTCGAGGCGGAAAAAGGTCCAATATACAATGTCGTTGGCAGCAACGTGCCTGATAATGTCTACACGACACACAACTAAACCATAAGGGTCTCACTGGAAAACAGGAAAAAAGAACCTTAACTCCGGAACGAACTACGAAAGGCTTGATCCCTTTTACAAGGTTATGTAGGCAGCCTTCACAAGGCGCAGCCCCAATCCTACTGCATTCCGCTCTTAGAGGAATAAGTAGACCACTTTCAACGGACATTTTCAAACATTGATTCCGCCTAACTTACCAAACCTACAAAAACCGCTCGCTAGAACCTTGCGATTCTAACGAGCTGGGGGGCTAACAGTTGGGGTCAAAATCGTTTACGACGGAATCAACGTCATAAACCTATCGGGAAAATGCGTTTTGGTGAAGGAATCAGATAATGACTCGGAAAAAGGGGAACGGGAAAAATCAAGGTCAAATCTCGACTGACCATAGAGGAGCGGTCTGCGCAAATGAGCCATCATGAATAGTTTGTCCAAAGACCTCCGGTAAACGTATCCCCGAACGGAAATATGAAGAAACGACTAGAAGACTCGATCATCCCACTCCCCAAACGAAAAATATGGCCGAGCAAGATGTCCAGCTTGTCGAATGGGCAAATCAATCCACATGGTCGACCAACTCGCCCGTACTACGAGTTGGACGGCACGGACCAACAAACTCGGATGTACGTCGAGTTTGACGGCACGGCCCAACCAACTCACCCGTACGGAAAGTTGGACGGCACGGACTAACCATATCACCCGTACGGCGATTTGGACTGTCCAACTCGCCATACAGGCGAGTTGGACGGAACAGACCAACCAACTCGCTCGTACGGCGATTTGGATGGCACGAAACGACTAACTCGCCCGTACGACGATTTGGACAAGGCCAACTCGTAATACGGGCGAGTTCGAAAAGGCAAAATCGCAATATGGGCGAGTTAGACGGCACGAACCAACCAACTCTTGTCCAACTCGCCGAACGGGCGAGTTACATGGCATGAGCAATTTGACCCGCTCGTTCGGCAAGTCGGATCAAATGAATCCAGTTTCACTTCGTCCTTGTTAAGCTCCCTCTTTCGATACTTGATCGAACTTATATTTGTTCCATCTTTATTGGGATTGACATTGAAACTTTACCGAAAGAACTTGTTTCTCGAGAAAGGATCAGGTCGATCGTATGAGACGATAAAGGCTAACTAAACACCTAGAGTCACACGCCCCATACGAAAGATCCTAACTCTCAGACAACGTCGTCTTAGAAATGCTCTTTCGATAAAATCATAGAAACGCCTACGTCAAAAAACGGCCCGACGAGGTCTAAAGCTAAAGGCTTACTAGCGATTTTATCCGAAATCAAGCCCAAAATTTGTGACGGTTTATCTTTTATTTTGCAGGAAGGGATAAATGTTAAGTTCCAAAGATAAATATCAAGATCGAAGGATAAATGCTAAGTTTCCGAAGATAATCATGAAGATCGAGGAAAAAAAGATTATTTCCGCGAAACGATAAATTCGACCAAGGGCAGAAGGGGAAAGAAAAAACCGCCTCTAGAGGAGTATATAAGGACTTCAAGGATGATGATGCAGAGGACACACGAAAATCTCCACTAAGAGCAAACATAGGCTCCCATCGTGTTGTAAACTCTCATATGCAAATTCGGAATAAGACATTTATTTGCTCTCTTTTTGATGCTTACTTTGTTCTCAATATTTACTTCGTATTCTGACTGATTGGCATGTGGTTTAGCAGATATTCGGGACCTCTGGGAAACTATGGTTTCCCCTGCGTTCCTAATTCAACGGAAATCGACAGTGCGAATTTTGGTTCCCACAGTCATCGATAATGTACCTACCCCTATGCATCTTAGGAAATCATCTCAATCTTTTCTTTTCTTAAGAGGCCTAAGAGGCCTAAGAGGCCTAAGAGAGAGAGAGAGAGAGAGAGAGAGAGAGAGAGAGAGAGAGAGAGAGAAAGAGAGAGAAGGGAATCAGAAGCACGCATAATTTTACCTTTCAGACTTGCAGGAGGAATCCGATCTAATGTATGCTAAACCCCAAAGCAAGCAAATAAGTCAAATTAGGTTGGAGGTCAGCTTCGGTTCCTTCAAACCTTCTAAACAAGTGTGATATAAGCGGCAGGATGATTCACTTTGGTATCACTAGTACTCTCTGCAATCAACAAGTCTAATAATAGTTCTATCGAGTGGTTAGATAAAAAAAATAATTTGATCACAATCCCTTCTAGATCTATAAGAACTTAATAAAACACACAGAAAAATAAAGCTCAAAATAAAATACAATATCAATAATACCTCCCTGATACTTAATAAACATTATCCCCAGTGTTATACAATCCAAGATTGGTGAAGAAAATAAACCATAAGTAAATGTTTAAAAAGGAAGAACGGTATACCTGCTCGCTGATATGAGTGTCAATCAATATTATTGTTCCACTCTTGATCTACATTGATCAAATGTCGAGCGATGCTTGCGCATATTTCTTCCTCGATTTTTTTACTTTAAATAGAAAAAAAAATCCAAAATTAGTAAAAACAAAAAATTAAAACTAATTTAAAACTTATCTGATAGTGCGTTGCCTCCCACTCATAGCTTATTTTCAGTCATTAGCTTGACGTTTGGAACTCTGAGTTAGCTTGGATGAGATTGAGAACTTGCTCCAAAAAAATTTCCAATGTCCATTATCTTCACCTTCATCACACTTTTTGTGAAAGCCTCCATATAATCTTCCCCTTTGTTTATCATCTTAACAATAATGAGTGCTCGAAGCATTGCAAATGGCTGTGAGAAGCATCTGCTCCGCCCTCTATATTTCTTGACACCATCAGAGAAGTGATGAATCAATGACAACTGAGGACCGCCCTTGGTCCTTTCCCCCTTCTTCCAGCTCCTCTTCTTCTTTCTGCTATTTCCCCAGACTTGGCTGTTTTTGTCTTTGCGTGTTGAGATACCCGAGGGGTATCAACCGACACAGAGGGTGTAGTGTCGATCGACCTCTACCAAAGAGACCTTTTTGACATCATCTTCTACACCTGATCTTTCCTGAGAAACAGCTGCATGCAGAAAATCTTCTACTATCCCAATGCAGTATCTCAGATGCTCACTTATGTGGGTGGAATAGGCAGTTCTACTTCAGAAATAGCACTAGGAACCACAAACTTCACAGGGTCATGTATCCTCTTCAGTTTATTGTGAAAACCAGCAGCTTCATCAGCGCAGATAGGTGGTCTCAGGTGTTCGTGGACAGTAAGGTAAGAGGCCGCAGACTTGTGAATTCTCTCCTCAACTGGTTTCCAGCTCATTTAGGTAACCTGGCAGTCTGTGCAACAATGAGTGTCGATCTATACCAGGTAAGCGGTGTCGAACGGATCTAGGATTTGGTGAAGTTTCAAGATCTTTTTCCGAAGTGTGTTAATCGTCGTCAAGCTTCTGCTCTGAATCCTGACCCAAATCATCATGTTGTGCTTCATCGAATTGCTTCAAGAAATCCTCTAGCGCCAAGAAATCTTCCATAGTGATCTCTTTATCATAATCCAAATATTCAACATGTTCTTCATCCTCTAGCTACAAGAATTCCTCTAGTTCCAAGAAATCTTCCATGGTGATATCTCTGATCTCATTTAGGGAAGGAAAACAACTTTATACATCGGTGCTCTTTAGTGTCGAGTCTGTAATGTGCTGAAGACAACTCGATCTTGGTGTCGACTGACAGCAGGGGCTGGTGTCGATTGATGCTGAGGTCTCAGTGTCTATCGACACTGAGGTCTTAGTATCACTCAACACTGAGGTTCGATTGCCAGTATGCGCTTCGTCTACCATATATCTCAGCATTGATTCCATCTCGATCTCTAGATTTTCTGCAGCATCATAGAGAAAGTTGTTGAGGAAGGGGTTAGTGATGTCATTCAGGGTAGTGAAAGTTCCAAGTGTAAAATTCTTAAGCCAACATGCTGCTTCTTCATAAAGAGAGAATGGGAATAACTCGCAGAAGTAGTAGTCTTCAGAGACTCCATTTCACATAATGGTCGACGCTAGATCTTTGAATGTTTCGAGGTGGTCAGTGGGACATTCATGAGGAAGACCATGAACAGGATGCTGACCCACAAGAGAGACATATACATCATTCAGATTAAAGTCATTCCTCCGGATGGTAGAACGACGAATCACAGACCTAGTAGAGTAAAAATCCTCAGGACTGTTGTAATCTCTAAGTGCCCTATGTCGTCCAGTCCCAGCATTCTCAGAAACAGCAGTAGCACCAGAGATTGCAGTCCCCTTGTGCATAAATCAATTTTCCTGCACTGTTACGAGCGCGACCTTCTTGGTCTCGTAAAACCCATTCTTGTAAAAACTCAGTATTAGTACCTCGATCTCTCTTTCTTCCCGCAAGTAGTGTCAATCGACATCGATAAGTTTGTGTCAATCGATACTTGGTTTCCTATATTGTCGATCGTTGCAGCTTGGAGGATGTCAATCCATACTTCTCTCGTAGACTTACAGATCGTGCGTGAATCAGCAGGCTCCTTCTTAGAAGAACCCAAAAACCTCTTCTCATTGCTTCCTGGTACTACGATGTATGTACATGAAACACAAGAAATATTTTTTTGTATGTAAGTAAACTAAAATAGATAATACCTAGCTAAATCAAAAAAATTGAGTCTAATCGCAAATCTTCGCTCCCTGGCAACGACGCCAAATTTGATATGCTCAAATTAACCCTAGAGCAACTTTACTCTCTCAAAAAGTGGTTCAGTTATAGTACTTAGGAATCAAATCCATAGGGAGCGTGGGTACACAATAAACTAAATGCAGTCGCGATTAAGCTAGTCAAATAGATTTAAAAGTAGTCATAAAATAGCAGTTGATTGATCTAGTATGTTGTAAACAATAATAAGAAATACCTAGATCCAGAGTTTTAGGAAATCATGATTATAGTGTATAGATGATAAGGATATAAATCCTAGAACTCAAAGTCTAAAGCAAGATATCCAACATAAGCAGGAGTCTAATCAGATCACATAAGTCCTTGTTCCAACTCTCGTATGTAAACTCGAAAAGACCGTCGATCGATGCTATTGAACAAACATCGATCAATGCTTGCTTAATTGAAGAATTACGTCCTATTCGATATGTTAAATATAATTCCTAGACCAACTCTTGTATTTATCTAGAAACCTTGCTCAACATGATTAATTCAGGTAATGATCCTACTCTTGTAATTCTCAATTATCCTAAGTCATGGTTCTAGTTAGCTACTCTAGAACACAAGCAATAATCAAAATTTTATTGAAGGATCTTATTACACACTAGCAGTTCTATTGTTTGGCTAATATATCGATACCATTAATAAACATAAGCCTAACAGATGGATCTACTCAGACATGATTAAAGAAACATAAATCAAAGATGAATAGAATAGAAATAATTAATAAAACCAAATTAGTTCCAAGAGGACTCTGAATGATTTCCTCTCTTCTCTCGTAACCCTAGAACTATGAATAACAGAAAGTGTAACCTAAATAATGGCTTAGAAAACACCTAAATAGGGTTTAAAGTCGGCCAAGGGCATTTTGGTTATTTGTCGTGGATTCTAGGCTTAAGTCGGTCATAAAATAAAATCTTACCGTCTACTGGAATCACCTTCAATCGACATCAAGGGTGTGTCGTCGATCGACACTCCTTCATCTCCTCGACAGCTTCCTCTCGCGGGGCAGACGGACCACTCTTCAGTAAAATAGGCTTAACTTTGGATATCAGTACCTGATTTACCTCAAACCGGTGGCATTAGGAATATAACTAAAAATATATTATTGTGTCAAAATATCATCTCAATCTACCTGTGGGAAGGTCTCCATCCATATCTAAACTTCTGACGTGTCTGCACAGTTCTTCATCTCAAAAAGCTCCAGAATCACCAAAGTTTTCCAAAACATACCTTGACCTGAATATACTCTAAATAAACTCCAGACCCATATAATTGACTCTAAAAAGAACATATATCATGGCCTAGAAGTGATAAAATCCATGGTATATCAATGTCCTCGAGCTACCTTGGTTGTCCACAAGACACATTTGAAGATAACATTGAAGATGACCAATATGTGGAACAACGCTTTGATGAAAATGTACTCTCACCAGAATAGAGTGTGAAGGCAGATGAGCTTTGCAAATAGAACCCAATTTTGATGAGTGACATGGCCGCGATGCATATGTTAAATCTTATGTCACATCATGCAACACTAGAAGAAAGAGAGCTCACATACATTGAGATAAATGTTGTTCATCAGCTTAACAAGTGATATATTGGGTTCCACCAACCATCTAGAAGGTATATGCAATTCGACTTTAGAACTTCAGTTTTAAGATAGTTGCTTACCTTTTGTTGAAGATATTGCCTTTGATTTGAATTCTCATGTGCTCATCAATAAGTGTCTTGATCTTATATGTGAAACTAGAAAACTAGATGATTTGAGAGTAGAAAAACTTGCTAGAGGTCATTCTGAAGTTTGTTTTGACAAGAACTATATTTGTCCTTTAACTGATCTCGAAACTGACTTTTTGATGCTGGATGAACCTAGACCTCTTCTTAAACTAGCTGATTTAGGGGATGAACTTGATATGGGTAGGCTCTTGCTTGAGATAGAAAATCCCCATGGAGAAACCAAACATGAGAATGTGAATATTGTGTTTTACTTTTTGAAAACCTCGTTTGAACGAGTAGTGGACTTTGGGTTTCCACAAAATTCATTTCATTCTCATGTCCCTCTGAACCTCAAGGAGCATTTCATAATTGATGCTACATATAAAGTGAACCTCATTGATGAAAAATCTTTCTACTTTCTATGGATAGTATTGTGCTCCTTTGCACACTTTGTTTCTTGTCCTAGTAGGAGAAAGACCAAAGGTACATTGGCTCAACCTTTCGATACTTATGACTAGCGAGCTCAAAATTCAAGCTAGAGACTTAAATCAAGCGTGTTTGGGAGGCACTCCCATGTTTATCTTTTGTATATATAATTATCTATCTTTTTGCTTGCTTTAGTGTGTTCGAATAAGCTTAGGGACAAGTTTTGGGAATTCTAAATATTTCCAAAGGTTATGTCAAAAATTCTAAGGTCACAATAAGCCCTATCTCCTCATTCCTTTCTCTCATAAATCCAATTTCAAGCAAGTGCATATTTAACTTTGTAAACACTTAGTTCTTTCATCTTTGATTTCTCCTTTGATCTCTCTTTCAAGTTTACTCTCACACAAGGGACTATCTAAAGTAAGTTTGGGGGAGGGTATACTATCTCACATTGTTTTTTGTTTTTTCTTCTTGTCATTGAGTCTCATGTATTGCATTTTTCATACTTATTTGCATAGAAAACCCTAAAAATGAAAATTTTTGAAACAGAAAAAGAAGCATTTAGTTTTATATCTTGTTTCATTTGCATCTTTAGTATTAAGTCTAAAAGAATATATGTTGCTTTCATATGCATAAGGAGTTTTCATTTAATTACCTTGCAAAGAGCACAAGTCTAGAACTCAACATGATACCCTAGCCAAACATATCAAGTAGCTTAAACATCACTTGAAAAACTTGCATGCTTCGAGCCTTGAAAACTCTTCTTGAAACTTGTTGTTTGTCTGATATTGACATTGTTCTTAAAATAAACTCCAAACTGAATTGAGGCTTAATGAACTTAACTCTTGAATATGGGAATTTGTATACGTGATCATATCATAGATACATACACATTTCAGTTCATCTTTATCCATTGTATCACTCTTTGATAATCCCAAATGACATCTCATTACCCTTTAACCCTTGCTATCCTTTGAAACCTTAATTGAATTGTTTGAGTGAGGCCTTTTATTGATAGTTTGTCATGTGTAAAATTTTGAGAGTATTGGGAGTGACATTGGCTTGTTCTCATCTTTGCCAAGCTTTAGGACCTCATTTGAGCTAGAATTTAGGATGGGAAATGTGTTGTGGTGATGAAAATACTTTGATCTTGGGTTTGAAGTGAGAAATAAGTGAAAAGAAATAAACCAAAGAGTGATAAAAGAAAGATAACTACTAGAGATGAAAAGAAAAGCCCTAGATGTGTTGAATAGAAAATGCACAAAAAAAAGTATGAAATAATGGGGAAAGCAAAGAAAAGGATGAGTTAAGTAGAATAAAAAATCCCTAGGTTGTTAGTCAAATAAAAAGAAAATGTTCATTGGGTTAGTGAGAAAGAGCGTGATCTTTTGGGTCTTTGGGATGAAAAGAGAATGAGTTTGATACCAAGAAGAAGTGTAGAGCTTGAAAGCATTTAGTAAAAGGGTAGAATGATGCGAACTGATCGGTGTATACATGAATTGCTCATTTTCTTAGATAAATTTACATAATGGCATCGCTCCTATTCTTAAGTAGAAGCCACAATCAAAAGATGAATTGAAAACCTTCCCTTCTTCATCACAATGAGCCATTTTTACTTACCAAGCTAAATGATTGAGATCAAGTACCCATTTTAAAGAATTCACCTTGTATGCTTGTTTTATTGAATGTGAAAATTGTCATAAAAGATTTGTTGATTGATGAGTATTACGACTTGTGTAGAGAGGCATAAGAGTCTTGATAGGATGTCAGGTTGAAGGCTATAAATTCTTTCTTTTGGTTATAAGCTTTCATCTTCAAACGTCTCCTCCTATAAGTTCTTGAAAGTTTACTTGTGGACAATTAAATGACAAGTTTTGGAGAGTTGATATATTGTGTTTTTCATTGAATTAACCATCCATTTTGCGTACATATTGGGCATTTAGATTAGCATTTAGGCATCTTTAGGTTGCATTTCCATGCATATGTCTTTATTAGGTATTGGAGTGTCCTTTTGAAGTCCTTGGAGGTGTTTGGGACCAATTTCAATCAAAGGAATGAGGATTGAGCTTTGGAAAAATGAACCAAAGAAATGGTTTGACCGCGGGTCACATACACGGGTGAACGCAGCCCGTAAATTGCAGCCAGGATGCCAAGTGAGCTTAGGAGAAACCGTGGAGGTCTATCGCGGGTTAAATCCACCCGTGGAATGCAGGCAGGGTGGACGAGTCGAATAAGAGGACGAACACGGACAGCCAACATGGGCAACCCTGTCCGTGGTTTACAGGCAGGGTGGACGGATGGAGAATGGATGAACGCGGATGAAAGCCGCGGGTAAATTTTTCCGTTGTTTGGCATCAAGACCAGATTTTATCCTTTTTGGGTCGACCCAAGACTTTTGGGCATACCCGATTAAAGTTTTAAGCTACTATAAATACGTCATAGACCTAAATTTGGGACCTATCTCATTTTCTCTCAAGATGTTGTCTACTTTTGTAAAATCTTGAATCTTTTGACATTTTTAGGAAATAGTTCATTTTATATTTGTTTATCTTGCTTATTAACATGATTAGCCTTAAATCTTATATTGGTTTAAGGTTTTTTATGGAGATTAGTGAGTAGTCACTTTGTGGTTCATTGGTTCGGTAGATTTGGGTGATTATGTGGATAATTAAGATGTTTCTTGCTTGATTAACTTGATATGTCTAGCCAATGACAATTGATGTTAAAAATGTTAAATGGTTATCATACTTGTGATTTATGCATATTAAATTGTGTTAGGCCACCGAAATTTGATGTTTAATACATGATGAGTATAGGGATTATTGTCACGGAAGTGAATAAGTCTATTTTAATGAGATCTAGACCTATAGACTTGTTGATTGTATTTGAAAATCCTAGACTGAATCTTGATCACTTGATATCAATTATCTTTGCCCATGGTTCTATCCTATTATTTGGCTGAAAGGTAAGTTCTTAGCCTTATTTCTTGATTGAATTTGAGATCACCTTTATTTATATTTTAGGATCTTAGCTTGTTACCAATTAATCATCTTTCCATTTGTTAAGATTAAGGAAGTTTGTGTATTTTTAGTGTTATAGATCTCTAGTTCTTTGTCAATTTGATCATAAGTGCTACATCAAGATACCATTCGATTGTGATAGTGTGTACATTAGATTAATTAACTTGTGGTAAAACGCATAATCACATATCACTAAGCGATACCTTAGCAACACCATCTATGTGTGCAAGTTGTGAAAGAGTGCAATCTTGCTTTCATGTATACATCCATTTTTTTTAATCCTAAAAACAGTGTTTGTAATTAGGGGTGCAGTTTGAACAATAATTAAGTGTTTAGGGGCCTAAGGTTTTGTTTATTGAAGTATAAAGCTGTTTGTCGAGAAAACAAATACAATGAAAAAGAAAGAACTCGTCGTCGTCTCAATTATTCTCTCTCTATTTCTATATCTAAGTTCTCCCCCTCGGTTCGCATGCCTCCTACATTGAATGCCCTTTTTTATGTATACATATTCCCATATCTCGTTGCGTAGTAGGTTTGTCAAACGATCGGTTCGGTGGTAATCATTATGCTATTACTTGTGTTGGTCGGGGTAGTTGACGCTGCCTAAGATCGGCAGTAAGTGCTGCCTAGAGAATAGCCTCACTGTTTTGACTGTCCTCTTACTTTCCGTGTGGGTTAATCCTTTCGGGGCGTACCGTTCTTCTGGTCCAGATTTCTTTGATGGGTTTCCACAAGGTCCAACTCGCAAATGGGATGAAGGCCCATCCTCCAACAATACCCTCCCCCCGGGTCCGGTGCGTGGATGCGCGTAGGATGCAGTTTGTCAAGATTTGAGCGAGTTGGAGTCCTAGGAACGATTTTGGTGCATGACGCTTCTGAGTAGCTTGCCTTATCTCGAAAATCAAGGTCGAGATTCATTTCCAGTTTTGGCTGTCTACTGAGTGGTTTTCAATCACATTGATGGGCTCCGAACTAGTATACTTGCCACCCTTATCCATGTCCATTGATATACCATGGATTTTACCTATTTTACCTATGTTATATAGAGTATTTTTAGAGTCTTTTATATGCATTTTTGTATTGTTTTAGAGTATTTACAGGTACATATACTCATTGTAAGCAATTGGAGCTTTTGGGCTATTTTGGAGCATTTAGGATGCTCAGCAGAAACTCAGAGTCGGAGCCAGATTTATGAGTGAACCATCGATCGACGTCACACATTGTGCGTAGGCTTGAGAAATTACAAGGTTTGCCCAGAAGTTTTATTATTTGTAAGACAACTGCGTGGCCGAAATTTAGATTATATATTAGGGTTTTATATCTTAGTTTTGACCTAAGTCTAGAGTACCTAAGAAATAGTTGTCTTATAAGTTACATAAGAGTTGGAACACATTGCTACATCTATGGAGAGAAAGATCTGATCATCATTACAGCGAAGATCTTGAACTCCTTGTCTTTTTACTCAGCTTATTCTATGCAATTTATTCATAATTTATTCATGTTCTTTATTGCTATGTCTGAGTAGTTCATAATTAGAATTGGGGATATTCAATGGTAGTGATGTATTGTTGATTTTATAGAATTGTTAGGGTAATCTTCTTGGTTCTTTCTTTAAGTTACTCTTAATGCTAAGTTGAACTTGATCATCTCAACCTTAGAAATTAGGTTTCTATAACGCAAGCGAGAGTTTGGTTATAACCTGGAATCTATCTTAAACAATCTAAATAACCGGTAACAAACGAGAGTTGAATTGGAATTTTAGAGAGCCCATCAAACCGCGAACCAGTATTGTTTAGAATGAGCATCGTTCGATACCACCTGGTGGACATCGATCGATACTCAATTGAGATGCGCGAGAGCGATCTCCTAAATCCTAAAGTTTGAGTTCAAAACGATGCTTAATAAAACCCTTATAATCTATTAATCTGTTGTATCTAATCACAGCTAAGAATAGTCCCCAAGTCTAATCTCTTAATTTGATCTTCACAAACCAAATCAATCTTGAAATCGCTTTTATTGTTATTATTATAATTCATCTAGCTTTAATTCTAAAACAATAAGTCAATTGTGCAATCCTAGAGTCTTTGTGGATTTGATCCCTAAGTACTACACTAAACCTCTTATTTGAGAGAGTAAAAGTGGGAAATAGGATAATTTGAAAGTGAAATAAAACCCCACATCAGTCATCTTTGCGCATATTAATTGCTTCGCCTCAGATTATAAACTCATCTTGTTCTCTTTCGGTAAAGAGGTATCTCGTGCCCTTCCTAAGTCGTTTATTCTTATTGTCCTAAGGGTGTGCTTATATCGTCTCCGGCTCGTTTATTAGGTTCGTTCTTTCTCGGGTCTTTTATTTGCTTATGTGTTTCCTTTCTGATGGATGATTATCTCGAATCGTTAGTCCGATCTCCTGAGATGGTGAATGTCGATGGTTCTCTACTTTCTTTGACGGCGGATGTTTCTCATACCGATCCTTCTATATCCGAAACTCCTATTTCTGAGCCCGGGGGAGATCTTGTCCTCTGATTTTTATTTGTCGCATATTTCTAGCGCCGAAGGCGACGACTCTAATGACAGAGTTGAACCGAAGGAGACTGCTGCTGAAGGATCAGTCGGAGAGGTGATGAAGATGAGGGGGCTTCTCTTGTGACCGATTATTCTCTGGGAAAGCTTAGAACAAATTGTTCCTTCCATGACGGTATCGAGATGTGCGCCCAGACGTCGTAGGATAGGCCGTGGTCGTCTCCTCCGAGGTGGTTGTGTTTGTATGACTTCTATTTTTCCCAATCGAGACTGTGTTTTCCACTTCCATGGCTCCTTATTTCTTATGCCCAGGCTCGCGATATTGCTATCTCGCAGCGATCTATGGCGGGGATTTGTAATATGGTGGTGGCGCTTGTTCTTGGCGCGGAAGCCGATGTTGATATTTAAATTAAATTTTTCGATGCGATTTTCCAAATGAACATGATTTCTCGTAGAATTTCTCTGTGAGCATCAAAGCCCGTTGCCATCTTATGGAGGGGGCTCGTCTTACGAAGGCTAATTTATGGCAGCAGAGATACTTCTTCGTCAAAGTTGACTCGTCTTCTGTCTCTGATTTTCCGCCGTTCTTCATACCGAGTTGAATTCTTCTCCTGGTAGTCATTTGTCTATGGGTCGTGTCTGTTTTAGTCCCTTGTTTCTAATCATTCTCTCTTTCTTCCTTTCTTTGTTCTTTGTAAGTGCTCAGGCGAAGTATAAACAGCTTCCACCGTGGGTATCTGAACGCCTCGATCGTATTAGAAGTTTTGGGATATCAAGTTGGACTGATCTTGACGTGGAGAGAATACGTCGGAGAATTTCTCACATTAACGCTGGTACGCGTCATGTTGATTGTTCTCATTGTTCGTTTTTCAATCGTGAGTTATTTTTCGTTTAGATGTTCCTTAACCCCTTTTTCTTTCATCGTTTTCCCTTCTTTTTTTCCGAAGCGCTTTGGGAGGTCGATACGGAGATGTATTTTGTTGCAGAGACGTCAAAGAAACGAAAAGAAAGGTCGTCGAAAAAGATGGGCAAGATCGAAAGGGTGATTCCTAGTTACTCTGATGTTATCAAAGAGATGGTGTTCAAGCGTTCCTTGGCGACTCATGGGCAAGCCTCGATCAACCGGAGTTCTTCCTCCCCTGTTATGACTCTAGCCCCAGCTCCGGCTGATCTTACTTTGGGGGAGTCGGCGCAGTCGGGTGTTCAGGAGGCTTCTGAGGGTACCATGATTGAGATCGGGAAACTGCCAAATGCAGGTAAGGATGGTTCTTCCCGGATGTATTTGTCCTATCCTTCTTTACCCAGGGAGACATCGTCACTGATGCCAATTTCTCCCTCAAATATTTCTTGGGCCGTGTCAAAGCCACCGGCGGGAGCAACGAGGAGACATATTATGGTGGACCCGTTACTTTGGAGGAAGGTTTGAAAAAGAGGAAGAGGTTTTCTAATCTCCATGCCCGGTCGTATCACTATGATGGTGATGGTTCGTTTTGACTGACCCAAAGGAATGTGCGAATTGTTTCCGCTTCTTTCGTTATCCGTTGAGCTCCACTCCCCTCGTAAATGATTTGGTTCATTCACAAGGTTATGCCGATTGGTACTCGCTCGATGCCCAAGTGAATTTGCTATCCTTTTCCATTCCTCACTACGTATCTTCTTGTGATTGCAGTCGAAAGCTCACAGTAGTCGTCTTATCGGTCAATATGACCGACCGTGACTGCAAGAGGTTTCAAAGTGAACTTGAGTCGGAGCGCTGTTATTTAGCGAAAGAACGAGAGAAGGTCCTTAACCTTTCTTTGTCGGTGGAGCGTCTTGAGGAATCTTCAAAGGGTCTTAGGCCCGAGAAAAAAGGTTTGAAGGCTAGAGTCGACCAGCTGAAGGGGGATATTCTTGAGCGATCTTCAAGCGAGGAGAGGTTGCTGATTCAGAAAGCTTCTCTTGAAACCGAGGTGTCTCAGTTGTTGGAGTCTCTTCAGAGGTTGGTGGAGTTAGAGAGGGGGCGCGTTGAGTCGGAGATGTCAACTCGGTACGGGGCCTTTGTGGGAAAAGTTAAGGCGTATTTGATGGATCGAGACTCTGTTCGTCCTGCCATTATGGCGAAGAATCAAATAGTGGGAGTCGTGGAATGTCATAAAAAGTATATAGCAAGGAGGATCCAAATTCCTGCGGATAAGTTAGCTGAGAATGAGTTTGCCTTAGCGACTCATTCTAACGCTTTAGATGAGATGGACGTTCATGAGCTGAACTTGGAATATCTCCCGATTTCCTTTGTTGATAGTGAGAGCGGAAACCGAGATGAGATGGTGGATTAACGTGAGCGATGTTGGTTGTGCATCTTTATGTTGTCATTCTTTATTTGTCTCTCGCCTCCCCCCCCCCTTTTATATGTCGGTCCTGACATTCGAGACCGTTGCTGATTTCTTTGTTTAAGACTTTTCTCTCGTATCGTAATAGATGGTTTTGAACCGGTATTTGCTTCTTCTTCTTCTTTTTTTGCGTAATAGAGATTTTTATGATTGTGCTTGCAAGACGATCTTCATCAATTGTCTCGTGGGATTTGTTGTTTTTCATTTTTGGAGCGGGACTTGGCCCGGCTTATCCCCTTTAAGGTGGAATCGAGATAAATGTGCAGGCGTACTCAGCTTAGCACCTATCCGATCTCTGACCCATTCGAGTCTGATCTCAGCTCCATTTGGGGCCTCGGGTTTTCTAGGCCCGTTACTGCAGAATATCTTTCTTTTTCGGAGAGCGGGACTCGGCCCGGCTTATCCTCTTTAAGATGAGATCGAAATAAATGTGCGAGTGGAATTGGTTTAGAACCTATCCGATCTCTGACCCGTGCGAGTCTGGTCTCAGCTTTGTTTGCGGACTCAGTTTTTTTAGGACCGTTGCTGCAAACGTTATTTCTTATTTTGGAGAGCGGGACTCGGCCCGGCTTATCCCCTTTAAGGTTGGATCGAGATAAATGTGTGAGCGGACTCGTCTTAGCACCTATCCATCCAGCGTTTCCTTCGTCCACTTCGATAAATGTCCTAGAGATTCCTTGCCTAGTTGGCGAAGAGATGGTTTTAAGTCCTTTAACTTCTTCAAGAACCGAAACATAGCAGATATCGAGACGAATAGAGGTTGACTTTCATCCCAGTAGCTTGAAACCACCGAGGGAAACTAATGTAGTTTAGTTTGAACATTTTCAAACTTGAACGGCCTTCTTTTCCTCACTTCATCAACCTCCATAACAAATCTCCCTCGAAGATGGTCTGAAGAACCCCCTGCTTCGAAAGTGCAATAAGAGTTTGGATAATTTTCCAGCCATTTTTCATTTACTATAAGCCTTTCCAATTTCTTACAAATGAGACCCGAGTCCCACTTGTTACACCAAGTAAACAATGTCCCATGATATTTTAAGTCCACCATAGAGCAGTCCATGACCACATTCTGAAAATCTATCATTCTCATTGTTGTATGCTGACCAGCTTCATAGTTGGAGTGCTCCCGATCATCTAAAGTTTCATTGAAGTCGCCACATATCATCCATACGAAACAATAGAGAATGGCGGTGATACTAAAGATCATCCCAAAGCTGCCGTCTCCTTCCGCTTCATTGGAGACATAAACAAAAGAGCAAAAAAATTCCTCAATTTTTTTGCTTCCAAAAGAACTGAAACTGTAGTCAGTTAATCACTTTGAAAAACAGGAGCGATCCTCATGGCATCTCACCAAACCACCCAGATGCATCCCAAACGGTGAGTTTCGTTGTTAGACATGAAAGACTAGCCTTTAAAAATACTAGAAAAAAAACCTTTTGTGCTTTATTTTCTTTGACTTTCGTCTCCAATAAGCACCCAAACTGCATACCCTCTTTAAGTACCCACTGCCGGATTACGGAATGTTTTGAAGATTTGTTTAAGCCGCGAACATTCCAAAAGAATCCTGACATTTAATTTTTTTGGTGGTTTTCTTCTTTCCAATCACACCATATGCACCTTCCTTTGCAACATCTCGTGTGATATTATTTGCTTTTGCAGCACGACGTAGAGAGACTCGGGTTCCCGGTTCGTCTTGTGGCAACACTGATTGTTATGGAACATCTTCCTCATCATCGCTTACTTCTTCCTCCTCAATTTCTTTATTTTACAAGGAAAGTTCTTCCATGTCATTATTTTTGTCTTTATTCCTCATTTTGTTCCTCATTTTGTTGAGGCAACTCTTCTTCCATCTCATCATCTAAAAGAACAGAGAATCCTGAGGGTGTAGATATGGATTTTTCCTAGTCCTTTAGCTCAAGCTGACGCCCCACTTTGCTTGGCGAAACTTGTAGAAGCCGGAAAACCGAATCGATAGAAACGATATAAATAAAACGATGTTAAGGAAATATTCGATTCAAAAGACGAGATAAAAACCGAATAGAATCAGACCATGGAGTCGAGACGAATCTCTTTCCTTAACTCTTAATATTCGCTCCGTAGTGAGACGGACTTGTACGAATTAGAGCCCATGATACAACCATGATAGACGATTCACGCTTCACTCGTGAACGTCCCTGACGAACTAATAAATCTACGAACACTCTCTAAAACTTACGCTAGGGATTTGATGGTTTTCTTTGAGAAAAACGTTGAGGATTGAGGAAGGAGGAGACGACTTTATTAAGAAGACTAGTGTAGCGGTTTTTCGAAATGGTAGCGAAAATCTCGAGAGTAGTGCGTTGAGAAACTTTCTCCGCAAGATCTCGTCGTTCCTATCCAGTTTCGAATAGATAAACACAAACGTCATGCTGTTTTATGGAATTAAAATGGCAAAACGTTGGGCTTAACTGGGCCCAAAAAGAACATCTTGTAGTGGCCCTGGGGCCACATTTACCCAAGCCCAAGCCCAAGCCCAAGCCCGAGCCGGACGGCGGCGCACGCGTGGGGTGCCTCCTCTCTCTGAGCTTTTTACACTATGCTATCAAAGAGTCATATATATACAACTCAAAATCCTCTTTTCTAACCAATGTGGGACAAAACTCAACTTGTGAGTTTCATGTGTTCAAGATCACAACTTCATCACATCATTTCTCATTCAATTTAAATCTGTTTTTGAAGTTTCAATATATCAGATTGTAGTACTCATTGCAAGCTTTACAATGATCTATTAACATGATCAAGACGACCACCGGTTTGGCCGGAAAAGCCACCGGAAAAGTCAAAAAAATCATTGTGTCAAAAAACAGTTTCCAACAAAACTCTCTCCCATGGCTTCTCCTTACCAGCTGTATCAACATTATGAGTCTTAAAAGACTCAAGCAGAAGCTTTGTTTCTTCTGTTCCTTGCTTGTTCTCCTTTTCATCAGAGACTGTTGTTTTGTCAGATTTTCTCCAAGATCCAGTTGTACATGTGCAGCCTCTTTTGATTGCTCCTCTGTTTCCTTGTTGGAGACAGCAGCATCTTTTGAATTCTTCTGAATTATCTTCTTAATATGTGAAGGAAATTTTTCCTTTGAGTGACCCCATTCTCCACAGACACATTTATCAGAAAGCCATGGGTATATCAATTCAATTGTAATCTTCTTTCCTTTAAGCCAAAACATATGTGTCTTTGGGAAACCTTTTGATATTTTTGCTTCAACAAATATTTTTGCCTTGTCAAAATTGTTGCACAATTCTGTTTATGGATTGAGTCTCTTCGGAATTCCCACTGCCACTCGCTATGATCCCAAGCCTAGACATGAGAACATTGAGTGAGGAACGTTTTTTATCTTTACCCACATAGGAATCATTTTGATTTCTTCCTGAACTTCTTAAACATACAGGAGCCCATTTAGAAACCCCCATTGGTATGCCAGCGATGTTCCACATACCTCTTCGTAACACTCTTGATCTTGCTTTAACATCCTTTACTCTGAATTTAACCAGCATCTCGCTCACTGGGTAGACATCAATACGATTTGTCTTGTCCACAAGAGGCCAAATCTTTTAACTATCACATGTATTTTTGCCACATGTGGCGCTGAAGAGAGGAACCGACCAATCGAAAGATCATCCCAGAGTGGCTTGTCCTCCAACACCTTCTCGGAACCACTATCCTCTCTGATCCAGAGAGACTTTTGTCGATTCTGCATCACTTGCACCCACGAACCCTTTTTCGTTGGTATATTCTCAGTTGAAGCCAAAGCGGTTTAGAAAGTGTTCTCTTGTGAATCCATATGGGTTTCAGAGGTGTGCCTTGTCTCCTGGTGTTCACATAGTCGTGTTTCCGGCTGCAGCTCCAAACATCTTTATTGCTTGCCAAAGATCCTACTTTTTGTTTTACCTTTGGGATATTCAAGGGCCATGGAGACACCATACTAATCCCCAAATAGATGGTGCGGCCTACGGATGGACTCTCACTCCAGATATTCAAATGGGCCGTAAGATTGGTCCATATCCGCGTGGCCACAAGGTGAAATGTAGTGGGGTGCCTTTGAACCTTGGTTGCTTAGCAACCCAAAGTCCACTTACCACTAGACCACCACCTAGTGGTTACCAAAGATCCTACTTCTACGACAAAATTATTCAAATCAATCATGTTTTGTGGTTTGTTATGAAACTTAAACACTAAAAAAACAAAAAAAAAACTAGTAATGTGGAAGTTCTCTTTTCCAGTGGTTTGAGTAAGGTTTCGTTAATGCTTATACACTAAGAGGTTTGGGTTTGAATTCCCAGAGAAGACGAATTATACAAAATATTAGAGATTATGCAGAATATTGGAGCAAAGGCTTACAAGAGATCATCAGTATGACGCAAGGAGTACCGTTAGGAATGGATCACATAGGAAAGGCTTAGGGTAATGCACTCAGACATCAGTCTTCATACGACATGTAGAATTTTGTTTGTATCATTGTCTATGAAAAGTTTTCTGATAGTTTTTAATGCATAATTAACCATTGTAAAAAATTAGTAGGATTTACAGTTTGAAAAACATGATTTCTTTTTCCTGAAACAAGAAGACCTAATAGTGAAAGTTAACATCTTTGCGTTATTGAAAAAAGGAATACATCTTTAGGGCATCGACCAAAACACTGTTTAACCCCATATTAAAAAAAGTTATTCTTTAGCCATAACACTAAATTCACACTAATTTTTTTTAATATTATAAGTTTATTTACTATTTCAATATATGATCATATTTAAATACTACATTAAAACACATTACATTATTTTTTTAAAAAAAATATTACTATTTCAATATATAATAGATTTAAATAATATATTTAAATAAATTAGTTTAATACATATAATATTTTAATATGCATATTTAATTATTATTTACATGTAATTATTTTAATTATTTTTCATTTATTTATTTGAATATTTTATTAATAAAAATAAATAAATAGTGTTAATGAGGTGAATAATGTTAGAGCAAATTTGATATGATATTATAGTCTTGCAATCTAAAATAGTGTTAGTGTTGGATTTGAGAGATTTTTATGTGAAAATCACACTAATAGTTTTGTTTTAGTGACCCACTAAAATTAACTTTAAGAAAAAAAAAACTATTTTGATTTTGCGTGTAATTAGTTGTTACAGAAGAGCGATTTTTTGTTTTGTAACGAATTAGAATTAGCTACGATTAAGATAAATTGTTAATATATCACAAGTTAATTAATACTTTTCAAAAATACTTTCAATTAAAAGTATATTAAAATTAAGGTTTACACTTTAGTGATTATTGTTTAGGATTTAGTGTTAAAGGGGTGAGTTTGAGTTTCTAAAATGTTTAGAAAAATTAGTTTTAGTCTATTTTTATCATTAATTTAAAGTAATTTTAAAAATAGTCATTAATTAATGATAAATTTAAAAAATGGTATCAAACTTATGGTATAACTGAAATTTTTGTTATAATTATTGACAATATTGTAGAATGAAAAAGTAACAACTTTATTAAGAGCAGCTGACTATTCTAGTGAGTCTTGACTGCTAGGTGAATTTTCTATACGGGTCAGCAACACTACGAGTCAAACACCATTTCGGCGCGACCTGACAAAATCCCCATTCAGACCCGACCCATTTCTCATAAATATTACTAAAGTTTAATTTAGTGACTTGTTACATTAAACAGGAAACAAAACTGGCAAATAAAAAGATCTAAATCTTTAATCTCAGTTGAGTTGTACAAGATGGCGCCTCTTCCACCAGCCACATAAGAACCAAAGAAATTAACAAATCAGACAAAAGAGAGAATATCTAACAAGGACACATCAATTGATACCAATTAGACCATCTCTATTGGTACTATTAGGGGAAAATGACACGCCGCAGCGAAAACTACTACGATCGTGTTCCCTTAATCTTGTGAGAATCTATGAAGAAAATACTTCGACAATATCAGGATATACCATAGAGCCATGATTTAAAAGAGATAAACACCTTTTTCGTAGGGAAACTTTTTCGATGTGGAGAAAGAAACATACAGGATCGTAGTCCACTAAAAAACCACTATATAAATGGGTATGAGTACAACCACGTTCTCCCTATTCAATAAACTAAACAGAACATAAACTCTAGCTACAAAAGCTATCTCCAACACAAGATACTACAACAACAAGAAAGTAACACAAATCTTCAAAACCGGCAGGCAACAAACGACCTCATCTCACAAGGATTCCCATAACCAAAGACTAATCCCTCCCCCCCCCCCCCCCAAGAAAATCCAAGATAAACAAGTCAACAACACATGTGCCAAATTTCAGCTTGTACAACGAAGATCTCGCCATCGAATTTATCAAACACTCAAGACAACATTGCTAAAGAACTATGGCGATCAGGTTCACTAAAACACACACAACAGAAGATCCAACGTTAAAATCCAAATCCTTTCAGTGAACTTCTAACCCACTAACTGAAGAAGTTTCCCACAAAATATCAGACCGGCTAGGATCCGTTTGAACCTCAAACCTGCCTTTACAAAACCCTGACGAATTTTGCCTCCTTCTTTCCTTTTCTCTTTTTTTTTTCTTAAGAGTCTTCTTGATTACTTCTTTTTTTTGTCAACACGCTTCTATAACCACACAAAATTAGGTTAAAAGACTTTATATAGTATTTACTAACATCCAAGGCCCAATACTAATCTTATGGACTAATACAATGGCCAACTTCCAAGTTTGGTTATCACCAACCAAGCCCATTGGGTTTCCTCCACTAGGAGGAACCCAAAAAACTGTTCCCTCCGACTAGTTGGAGGAAACAGCCATACTGGCTATTCTTCGGCATTTCTTCAAGCTTCCCCCACGGTAAATACTTTGTCATCATATCAGTTCCATTATCATCCGTATCAACTTTTTTAAGTTCCATTTCCTTAGAAGCAACCACATCACGTATCCAGCGATACCTCCTATGAATGTGTTTCGACTTCTAATGAAAAGTAGAATTCTTCCTGAGACCAATGGTGCTTTGATTGTCACAAAGCAACACATGCTTTTCTTTCTTTCTTGAAACCGATCTCTTTCTCAGAAGTTCTTCATCAACAACAACTCTTTACAATCTTCAGTTGCAACAATGAACTCTGCCTTAGTGGTAGATAAAGCAACACACTTTTACAACGTTGACTGCCATGCCGCAGCTCTACCCGCAAACGTTACCAAGTAATCTGAAGTAGACTTACTAGAGTCAACATCCCCAGACATGCCAGAATCATTATAAGTGACAAGCAAAAGCTTCTTACCCACAAAAGTAATCTTCAGATCAGAAGTCCCTCTAAGATATCCAAAATCCACTTCACATCATTCCAATGTTATTTTCTCGGATTCGAAAAAAAACCTTGAAAACTTCAACAACGTAAGCTAAATCCGGTCTTTTACAGACCATGGCATACATCAAACGACCACATGCAAAAGCATATGGAATTCTCGGCCATATCTTCCTTCTTCGCATATGTCTTCGGACATTTTTTTACTACTCGGTCTTTAGTGTGGAGCAAGAGGAGTACTCAACACTTTAGAGTTGTCCATGTGAAATTGTTACCTTTTCAATTTACTTCTCTTGAGACAAGTGAATCAACTTCTCACCTCTATCTCGAACAATTATAATACCGAGAATCTGCTTCACTAGACCCATATCTTTCATGGCAAAGGACATGCTCAACTGATCTTCCAGCTCCTTAATTTTGTGCATATTCTTGCCACAATCAACATGTTATCAACATACAACAACAAGATGATAAAAATCATCATAACCAAACACCTTCACAAGTACACAATGGTCTGAATCAGTCTCTCCATACCATGCTCCCCTATAACAGACTTGAACTTCATGTACCACTGCCTTTTGTGCTTGCTTCAATCCATAAAGGCTTTTCTTCAAGGGGAAAACCAAATTTTCTTTGCTCTTTTCACATAGCCTTCCAGTTGTTCCATGTAAATCTCTTCCTCCAAATCACCATGAAGGAAAGCAGTCTTCACAACTATTTTCTCAACCTCTAAATCAAGGCTCGCTGCCAATCCAAGAACAACCCCGAATGGATGACATCTTCACAACAGGAGAAAATATTTCATCATAATCAATCCCCTTCTTTTGGTTATAGCCTTTCACAACCAATGTAGCCTTGTAATGACGTGGTAAACTGGTATCCTCATGCTTAATTATGTACACCCACTTATTAAGCAGAGCCTTCTTGCCCTTAGAACAATTCCACCAACTCAAATGTATGATTCTCCTCAAAAGAATTCATCTCCTCATCCGTGGCACAAAACCAGATATCCTTGTGTTTATCCTCCAAAAGCTTAATCATAGCTTCCATGCTCTCTCCCATGAGTAAGTAATACATACTTACTAGGATCATACCTTGTCGACGGTTTAAGACCTCTCTCAGATCTTCTAACAACAGTAAGTTGGTTCTCAATAGCTGGTGTCTCACTATGATCGTTATCATGATCACCACTACCATCTTCAGGTGCGGGAGCATCTGCACTAGGTGTATAATCCTTAACCTCAACCTTGACCTCACCGTGGACCAATGTAGAAGGAATAGCCTCTAAATCAATCAAACTCTCATAAATTTGAGCTGGATTTCTGGACTTGTCAATGTTCTTTATTGGTTTGATTTTCCATGAACACAACCTCTCTGCTCTTTACGAGCTTCTTCTCACGAGATCATAGAATCTGTACCCGAATTCATCCTGACCATACCCGATGAACACACACTTCCGTGACTTCATCTCAAGCTTTAATCTCTAATCCTTGGGAATATGAACAAACGCCTTACACCTAAAGACCCACAAATGCATGTCAAAAACGTCTTTACCGGTTCAAATCCTCTCTTGAATGGTCACCATCCAATGGAGCATTCAGTGACAAATTCAGCACATGAACCACCGTGTTCAAAGCTTATTCCCATAAAATCATAGATAATCATGACTGTGAGATCAAACATCTCATCCTCTCGACAATCATCTTTCATTATGTGGAGTCTTAGGCGGCATGAACTGATGCATTATTCCATGCCTTTGCAATAATCATCAAATGGTCCTAGAATACTCTCCACCATTATTAATGTATATACACTTTAGATTATTCCTATGTTTGTCTCTCAACCAATACAACAAAATGCTTGAAATATCCAAGAAATTGATCTTTCGTCCTCATATGGAGATCCACAACTTCTTTGAATGAACATCAATGAAAGTTACAAAAAATGATAATCCACCATGGAATCTTGTCTTCACTGGACCACACACATTTCAATGTACCAAATCTAGTACCTCATGTTTCCTAGAAGGCACAAAAGACTTGAAAGATGCCATGTGTTGTGTTTGACGCAAAGCAATGTGAAAACTTCTGCATGTCCAAACAAGAGATTCCTAGAATCACCTCATTCTTAGATAACACAGACATTTCCCTCTTCCTCATGTGACCGAGTCTCTTTATGCCATAACTCCATGGAATTATCATTCTCCACCGCATTAACTGCATCTACGTAGTCCTTAGCCTACATCCAATAGAAGGATGAGACTTCTCACCTCGAGCCACAATCAAAGAACGACGAAAGAGCTTCCAATTTATCACCACCAAGTAAACTGTAATAACCCTCATCAGTCTTCATGTCGATATCAGATTCATCTAAATATCCGGAAACATGCTTGATATCCTTAAGAATCAACCTAATCCAAAAGGACTAGTCTCCAAGCCCACATCACCAATGCCAACAACCTGAGCCAACCCATCATTACCAATATTCACAAAACCATAATTACCTGGAGTATAGGTACAAAACAAATCCC
>CAJHQP010007907.1:0-29733 GCA_905132765.1 Moricandia arvensis
TTTCAAGGCTTTTGATAAAATAGAAAGGAGATCATTTGATGAAAAATATGGAGTCAGTGATACTTGGTGTAATTTGATTAGTAAATGCATGTCAACGGTAACTTATTATGTACTTATTAATGGAGAACAAACTAATACAATTCCACCCTAATGAGGAATAAGACAGGGAGATCTCATTTCACCTTATCTTTATATCCTTTGTTCGGAAGGATTGTCTAGATTGATCAAGGAAAGAATACAAGATAAGAAACTTCATGCATACCAAGCTTCAAGAAGTGGAGCAGCTATCTAGCATTTGTGTTTTGCTGATGATGATCTCTACTATTTTTCAAGGCTGAGGAAGAAGAAACTCAGACATTAAAATATACATTAGAAATTTATGAGAAATCTTCCTAACAAGAGATTAACTATGCCAAATCAGCTATAACTTTCTCAAAAAGTATACCCTCTAGTACTCAACAAGAATTAATGGTTTAAACTGGAATCAACAAAATATAAGGGTTTGGAAAATACTTAGGATTGTTTGAAAGAATAAGGCATAAGAAAAAGGAAACATTCGAATAAATTAAACAAAGAATCATTAACAAGCTAGATAGTTGGTATAATAAATTCCTTGTCAAGCTGGACTTTTTTTTATTAAAAGCAATAATAACAACCTTGCCATCTTATGCAAAGTCTTGTTTACTCTTACCTAAAGGACTGATAAAAGATATCCCATCTTGTATGGGGAAATTCTGGTGTTCATCCCAAAAGGGTAGGAATAAAATGAATTAGATTAGTTTGGATAAGATTACAAATCCAAAGCGAGATGGGGGATTAGGAATACAAGACTTGGAAGACTCTAATCTTGCTCTTTTAGCCAAGCAAGGACGTATAATATTGAGAAATCCTTTTGTATTAGTGTCCAAAGTTTACAAAGCTAAATATTTTAGGAAATATGATTTTCTCCTTATTAAAAGCCATCAGTCTTCCATTTATGTTTGGCGCAGTACCGTTCAAAACCAAGAGCTTTTAAAGAAAGAGTTTAAATGAATTGTGGGAATGGAAAATCTATCAATGTGTGGGAGGACAATTGGATCTGTGCAAAGTCGACAGCACTAGCAACAGCAAGAGAAACATATGTGCCCCAATAGCTCAAGATACATGATCTGTTTATTACTGGAACAACAGAATGAAACAAGCAACTTATAATGAGATAACGAATGATGAATATGCTAAGTTTGTACTCAATATCATGTCGGACCTCCTTAACAATGAAGACGTCCTGACATGGAGTTACACAAGAACAAGAAAGTATAATGTAAAGTCTAGTTATTATATTCAAAGGAAGCTCTCCGATCATGGATCACAATACCAAGAAAGTAATATATTGATAAAAAATGTCAAATAAGCATATTCTAATATCTGAAAATTAATGTGCCTCCGAAGATCAGAATTCTTTGGTGGAAGTTAACTCATGAAAGCTTGGCGGGTGATGACAATTTTCTTATACGAGGTTTAATAGTTGATGGTATTTGCTAGACTTGTGGAGAAGAGTATGAATCTCAAAATCATATGTTGTTTACTTGTAGAGTAGCCAAGGAAATATGGTCTTTAGTGCCTATGATAGTTGTAACAGAAAATTTGATCAACATAATCTGAGGCAGAACATCAACATGCTTCTGACCAAAGCGAGACAAGAGTACAAGGAAGACTTAAATCTTTTAGTAGGTTGGAGAAGATGGAAGATGAGGAACAACAGTGACTTCCAAAACAAAAGGACCATATCGTTTAAGTCATTCACAGAGCACTAAGAGATTATCAACATTGGTATGGTGCTAATCAACAATTAAATCTCGAAATTAATCAGGTCAGGAATAACGAAAGTATGGATGGAAGCGAGGAGTTTTTTTGACTCGAGCAGATAAAATGGCCAAGGAAATAAAAAGAGGAATACTACGCCCATGTTCGTTTTCGTGTCGCGCGACATGTGACATATGACCTACGACTAAGATCATGTTCGTTTACGTGTCGCATGATCGGCGACTAAACCTACGACGTACGACTAAAATTATATTCATTTATTTGTCGTGCGAAATGCAACCTGTGATTAGCCGCGCAACAAAAACTTCTTAATTTTTAATCGTTATTTTTTCAGCGACTTGAATCGCAACTTGCGACTGATCGCGCCATCAATCGTGCTACATCAAAACGCATAACAACCTGCGACTTGAAACCAATCGCATATCACAGGTTGCGCGACAGCAAAACAAACAACAATTTACAACTTGCAAAGATGGTATGTTGCACGATAGGTAAACTAATAGGGCCTACGTAATTAAAAAGTTTTTTTAAATAAAAAGTGTATTGGCCAAAAAATAAGAGCGTTAGTGGACTAAATCTATCTGACTCTATTAGGTGACGCAGAAAAGATAGCATGACGCATTTGCAGTTAGAAAAAAGAAAGCGCTAGAAGTCAACGCCAATTTAATAGACAAACATTAGAGTAGTTTGAGCATTTATTCGGTATATACACTTATATAAACTCACTTTTTATGATGACAACAAAAAAAAAGATGACAACAAAAAAAAAGATGACAAAAAAATAAACTCACTTTTTATTGCTTCATAAATTAAATATCGTCAAAATAATAAAATAAATATTCACACAATAAAAAAGGCATCTACACATTTGCCTAGACGACAAATCGGTCATAACCAAAATAATTTTCATATAATTCAATTTATACAATGTAAATTGGTTTAAACTATCCTAAACCGGTTTAATTTTAAATTAGTTTAAATCTATTAAATTAAACAATAATGTTAGTACAAATCTACGAAGTTATTTAATTTTGTTGTTTGTATAAATAATTGTGATAATTCACCAAAACAAATTTATAATTAAAGTTTAAAATTAAAATATCTTTTATAAATGTAAAATATATATAAAATAAATAAATTATTTGTTACAGTCAAGGCATTGGCTAAATCTCAAATAATCCGACCAATCGTTAATCGTCTATAATGTGCCTAATTACCACCTAACGATTTTTTGAACATTGCATTCAAATTATATATGTCATTAAACCCTTTATTAGAGACGTTTTGGTGTTTGACGTACCTTTATCTAACCAAAAGGAGCCGATCTTTATGTAATAATCGAGAAGATTAAGACAATGGAAAAAATTAGCCAAGGAACACGACATTAGTGTTAAAATTTTCTGTCGAAATTGGATGAAGGAAAAAGATAACATGGAGAAAATGCAGTACTCTTTTATTTACGATATATTCACATTTAATGTTTGCTTTTTTTTTGTAGAAAAGTAATTATATGACGTTAAAAAATGTAATTATATATACACAATTTGTTTCATTTTTTTGTATTCATATCATATAAAAGTCATATGGACCAGTTTTATAAATCAGTTTCGAAAGTGGACAAAACCTTTTACAAATTAAACTCATTACAAACCCAAAAGATAAAGAGAATAAGGATGAAAAATGGTATGTGTCCTCCATTATCTCTAGATTCAGCAGAGCCACGTAATTGTGATTACCACCACATCTTGATTAACTCTGATCGTCGCTTCGCCGCTTGCATCGCCGTATGAGCCATGTCCAAAGAAGCTTAGGGTCTTTGCTTTCACTTCGGAAACCTAAACTTCTACCTTCGAAGCTGATTGAACACCTTTTTCTCTCTCCAGTATAAGAGTTGGATCTTGATTAACCACCAGAATAAAATAAAACCGCAGATGATTGAGGTCTTAACACTCTTCAGAGCACCTTTAGAACATGACCAGCATCTCTAAATCTTCGTGTAAAGCACCCGATAATCTGAATCACTTGATGTATCTAACATGAAGATACTCCGTTCTAACTGCTCATATAACACAAACGAAGGATTACTCTTCGATGAAGAAACAATCAAGCAAAACCAGTGAAAATCAAAGAGCCAATCTAACGCCTGGCATATCACTCTCCTGAGCAGAACAAAGAGATCATACAAACATGCAAAAGGTGAGAAATAAAATAAACCGACTCTAGTCGGAGTATAAACCGAACAAAACAGAGATGAACAAAGGAAAACTAAAAGCCGGACAAGCCGGGGTGGTTCCTATTATAAATCGGACCTAATCAAAAAACAAAAACAGGGCGGTAACCGACGGAAATAAAGCCGCCAGCTACCGAAACTCAAACACACGATCGAACTTCTAGTGAGAGGTTAGAGATTTTAGAGAGAGAAAAGGAGTTTTTTTTCAATGTCCCACCACTTATTTGTCGCCATACATTTTGTTTCATTTTGCCCACTCCAATTTGCTTAATTTTTTTTGACAACGAACAACTATTTTATTATTCAAACTTGAGTTGGTCTGAGTAACCAGACCAGAATATAATAACCAATAAAAAACTCTCTTTAGAAAGACCTCACATTCCTAGCTAAAGAGTCTAAAAATCCAGTGCTCTTGGAATGTGAGTGATCTTGAAGTCTGGAAACATATCTGCATATCTTTATCGCCTCTAATTCTGTCCCAAAACTTGGTCATGCTTGAGGCTCATTTATCATCACAATCAGATCAGTGCAATCTGTCCTAAAGCTCTGACAAGCTGAATGCTAACGTATACTCTCCATTGCCCATTGCAATGCTTCCAGTTCTGAATGCAAGGCAGTCTCGCTGTCTAAAGTTCTGCGACCCCATTAGTTGATTCTTCCCCAAGCTATCCATTAAAACCCAATCGCGACCACTCAACTGAGCTGTGGAAGTCCATGAACCATCCACCTGAAGATATTACCCAAGCTTAAGACTTGAGGATCCTCAATACTATGCTTTTGTGAAATTGAGGCTACCATTTCTTGTGCATTATACCAGGCTTGATATTCACTTTTTGCATAACGAATTAGCTTCAAAGGGTCTATGTCTATGTCCCTTAAGAGTATCATTCGGAGCTAGGGCTGGGCATTTTACCCGAACCCAAAAACCCGAACCGGAACCAACCCGAAAAAACCGGTTCGGGTCGGGTACATGGAATGTCATTTTACCCCATTGGGTCTTGTTGTGGAAGACCCACGGATCTTGGACCCGACCCGGCCCGAATCCGAGACCCGATAGGTTACCCAAAATAACCAAAAATTTCGGTATATATTAAGTATATATATGGGTGTTTTAGTATATTTTTGGTATTAAGGATATTTTCTTATAGTTTCATATTTGAGTTTTTTGGTATAGTTTTCATATAAAATTTTAGATTTTTGAAACTATAGTTCAAGTAATCAAATTTTAGGTATTTTCATGTCTTCGAATCATATTTTGTGCAAAATTTTGGATATTTTGGAATTTTAAATATTTTCTGATTTTTTAGTGTGTTTTGGGTAATTTTCGGGTTTTTATCCGAAATAACCCGAACAAAACCTGACCCGGATCCGAGCCAAAATTTTTTAATTACCCTATTGAGTCCAATTATCTAAGACCCGAATCGACCCAGACCCGACAAGACCCGAACCAAACCCAAACCGATAAATTTTAATTACCTTATTGGATCTAAATATCTAAGACTCGAAGGACCCGGATCCGACAAGACCCGACCGCGAACCCGAGTGCCCATACCTATTCAGAGCTTTTTAAATGTACCATATTATCCAAGGATAGGGATCCTTCTCTAACTCTGGTTCGACAATGCTATTCTTTCTTCAGAATATGTAATCCCTGTTGGTATAAATACTCAATAGTGGGAATATGTTTGGGCTAGAGGGTATTGGTGATAGAGATCATGTTTGTAAGACTGGTGGACATTCGAAGATTGCATGGTTCGCTACATCTTGGATAGTAATTATCGCATCACATATTACGGCGTATTAGACTCCTCGTTACCGCCAAATATTGTGTTATCAGTTGACACATAAAATGACATATCTTCTGAGGTGTTTTTACTTTCCGAGCAAAGACTTGAAGATTGGTTATATTGGGCTATCCATATTTGATTGTATATTGGTCGTTCTTTGTGTAGTTTCAAAAATAGGTATCATGATACTGAGTTGAGCTGATGGCCAAACTTCGAATGAGAGATATGTCATCATGACAGCATAATTTTCCATTAGTCCAATATTCAATTCCTTTGATTATCCGTTAATAAGATAAATCTTAACAGTTTATATTTATTTATTTGGTCCCTTTCAATTAGAGTAGTACTATAATGGGGTGATTATTAGTTTTGTGAATATATTTAAACGCGGATTATTTTGAATTTGACATTTAATATTAAGATTAAAATAAGTTTTAATTGGTAGCCTATACACGAATCATAATCTATTTAAATTTTGTTGTGTGTCAACTAAACTGTATCATACTTTTGATATCTACATATGAGTTTTCACTTAATTGTCAAGTTTTTTTAGTAAGTATTGTAGAAATCTAGAAAAGAAAGTTCAATTTAATTTCTTAATATATATTTTATATATATATATATATTCTTTGTTGGTTAAAAAAAATAATTTATTTTTGTACATAAATATTTTTAGTGTATTAAATCCGGAAAATTTTGATACTTAATTAATATCTAAAATGACATAGTTTTTTCGTGGAACAATAAAAAATTATCAGTTGATAGTATCTATACTATACTAAAAGGCCGATAACTTGAGAGGAGAGGCTGTCCACGTCAGCTCAAAAAATCAACGAATCGGAAGCTGTTATTTGGCCACGTCATGTAAGCTTTGTAGAGTTAGAACAATGGGCCTAAACGTGTGGTGGCAAAAAATTAACTCCGCCCATGACGAGCCCAACATCCAAGAATCCTAATATCGACGCATCAATCAACTCCGGCGCTTCCACTTCGTCTTCACCTTCTCGGTTCTCTGTGAACTCTGTTACCACGAGTTCTTCTTGATCAATCACTGATGCTTTAATCCCTTCTTTATGGTTTCATTTGATGCTTCCTCTCCTCCACTTCTTTATTCATCGGTTGATTTGCAATATATTTAAAGGTGGACTGAACAATGGTGATAAGGAACCCTTTCCACATAAAGGAAGCAAAACAACTAAAAATTAGTTTGTCGAATTGGCTGTAGAAACGCTCATATCAATGATTGGGGTTGGGGCTTTTTTCGACAACGCTTTCAAACGAAACTAAAGGTTCTGTCTTCTCTAATCCTATGGATGCAATTCTATTCATGTTTGTTGGGGCCTATGTTTTTGCTTGAAAATCCTTACGATTTGATCTTCTGCCTTTGCATATTTTGTTTGAGTTGTTGTTCATGATCTATCAATCAAAGCATAAACCAGAGGAGTGGATGCTTAGTACTGATAAAGATTCTGATAACCTAAGTCAATTTATTCTTGCCATCGTGAGTTTCTTAGATTTCTAGCGACTACTTATTTGCAATCTGATGTAGGCTAGACATGTTGATTCTGGTAAATCAACACTTTCAGGTAGACGACTACTGCATCAACTGGGATAATATCTCAAAAGCAAATGCTTAAGTTTGAGAAATAAGCAAAGTTGCAGGTATTATAACCCTAACAAGTCAAAGGGTCTTTTGCATATGTATGTTCCTTGGATGAGAGTGCTAAAGAGAGGGTACGAGGAATGACAATGGCCATTACTGTTGCTTATTTTAATATTGAAATACATAGTGTTGTTTTGTTAGACTCTCCTGGACACAAACATTTATTCTGAACATGTCACGATTCTGGTCATAGATGATATTGGGGCTTTTGATGCTGGTTTTGATCATAGCATGCACGGCTTCTTAGAGGTTTTGGCGTGGAGCAAGTCATAGTCCACAGTAAAAAAATGAATATTGTTGCCTATACGATGGACATATTTGATTTGATTAAGCAGCATGTTGGAGCGTCTCTGCATTCCTGTCTCTTTAAAGAATCTGACATGGATCCATTAAAAGCCATGGAAACCCAAGCTTTATTTCGACTCCCTCTGAAAGCCGCCTATCCTCATGGTACGTTGTTCCTGTTCTCTTCCTAACACCCAACCTTGCCTTCTGGTATATTTAGCGGGGTGAATTGCTTAGCAAATCTGAAACAGCTCATGTCATGGTTTATTTTTTGCTGAAAATACAGGTATCAAGGTCCATGTTATTGGACCAGGTCTCCTGATAAGACGTCTCAAAGCCTCTGCTCATGCTTATATGTGAAGTTGTAAAGATCAACTTCACAAGGGCAGGTATCTGCGTGTGACAAACCTGAAGCTGGAGCTGTTCGGTCAGGATCCAAGGATACTAATGAGACTGCTTGAACTGATGGCTTACATTACTGGCAACTTTCTGCTAGGTAATGGTTATGCCATCGGGAGATCAAGGAACCATGCGTCTCTAGACTGTGGCTTTCAGTGTTGCACCATTGCGAGAGCTGGAGATAACGTAGCAATAGCGTTGCAAGGGACTGATTCAAATCAAGTAAGGACATGAGGTGTGTTGTGCCATCATGAGTACCCCCGGTTCCAGTGTTTTGTGGAAAACATAAAAAGATGGATCAAACTGATTGAAGAGAGAAGACATTAGCTGGGAATCGAGCCTATAAGACGTTGTCAAAGCTTGGAGAAGCAGAAATCAAAACTGAGAATCTAAAGAATCAAGCTCAAGAATCACAAAACCATTGTGTAGTGATCCAAGAAGTGAAGAGTTTCCAGAAGAGAGTAATAAAGACCATAATGGTGGAATAAAACTACGCTTATTCTTATGAAGCACCTCAATCTATCAGGCATGAAAGGTTACCACATCTAAGGTTGCAATGAACAAAGGTAGTGATCACACTTTGTTTCATTTAATACTTTATGGGTCCTTTCACTTTTTTGACATGTCTTGCTCTGTATTTTCACATTTCAGCAAATATCACCCACAAACAAGCTAAAGTGATCACAAGAGCATTATGCACAACTAGACATGACAGTTAACAAGAACTTTATTCACCTTAATTGCCACCCACAATACTTATCGTGGCATAGCTCTAACGATTATCTTTCTTAGTTTACCTTTAAAAAATTCTCATCAGACCAAACTCATCTCTATTTTTTCTCTTTATATACATACAAAATGTAAATTAAGAGAAGAATATAAAATTTGAGTTTAATGGAAACGAAAGTCTTTTCAACCTTGGGTTGATTTTTTTTTATGCTTCTTTTCAACAGTCTTGCTCGTGCTTCTAAACAAAAATCAACCCAAGATTGTTCCTTACATACTCATAATTATACATATCATAAACATATTTATGATAAATTACATCATATACATATCATAAACATATTTATGATAAATTACATCATATACCACATTCGTATGAACTGAATAGCAAACATAAACAGTAATTTATATGATTTTTCTATGATAATGTCTAATCAGTTTGTCTATCATTTCAGCGTACCTAAAACAATTTATATTCAAATAATAAACAATATATATACACTTTAACATCAATCATTAATTTACTAAAAAAATTCCAAATAAGAAAATTAAAATAATACACATAGTAAATAATAAATAAATAACATGATTTAAATAAAACAAAAAATATAAATTCATATAAAATATTAATACTCATGAATATTAATAGCCTCTCAAGATTTTAAATATCACAAATAAGATAATCCATAAAATTGAGTAGGAGTTTCTCTCAAGATGCAAATACAAATATAGTTAGGGTATGTATATAGAAGATTAAAATAATAGTCTTTGCGAAAACTATATATTTTGTCAAATGGTATAAATACAATATGCTTCGTTTATTTTAGTTTATCTTCAATGTTATTTCATTTCGCTAAAATTGGACTATATTAAACCACATGGGTTATGTTGTTGGAAACTGTATTCTACCAAATTGAATAAAGAAAGTTCTCATCTTCATATTTTAGTCTCGAATCTAATACAAGATACATATACGTAAAACATTAAATAATTTTATGCATGTACTCAAATTCTGCGTATTTATAAATAATCTCAGAAACAATGACGCAGAAAGCGCTGGCCAAAAGATCTGAACCCATAAGATCGAACCAAATCCGATCAAAAAAATATTATGGAATTCAAATCAAACTGATTAAATATCTGACTGTTTTAAAATTTTGGTATCTATGATCTGGAACCGACGTATTTTGGGTATCCGAGTATATCGAAATCAATTTATATTTTTGATGCATTAGATATTTTTAGATGTAATATCTAAAAAATTGTTATCAGTTAACACATAAAATGACATATCTTTTGAGGTGTTTTTACTTTCTAAGCAAAGACTTAAAGATTGGTTGTATTTGGGCTATCCATATTTGATTGTATATTGGCCGTTCTTTGTGTAGTTCCAAAAATAGGTATCACGATACTGAGTTGAGCTGATGGCCAAACTTTGAATAAAAGATATGTCATCATGGACAGCATAATTTTCCAGTAATCCAATATTTAATTCTTTTGATTATCCGTTAATAAGATAAATCTTAACAGTTTATATTTATTTATTTGGTCCCTTTCAATCAGGGTAGTACTATAATGAGTGATTAGTTGTGTGAATATAATTAAACGCGGAATATTTTGAATTTGACACTTAATATTAAGATTCAAATAAGTTTTAATTGGTAGCCTATGCACGGATCATAATCTATATAAATTTTGTTGTGTGTCAACTAAACTGTATCATACTTTTGATATCTACATATGAGTTTTCACTTAATTGTTAATTAGATTTTGATCCGCGCTTTCAAAGCGCAAGATTATTTTCTATACAAACCAAATTATATGAAATAAATTTACATTTTTGATTATGTATCTACATTTAAATGTTACAATGAAGCGTTATATCCAGTATTTCGGGTCACGACCCGGACCCGCGGTTAAACTGACTAACTGATGACTTTATATGTAATTCAGTTTGTTTTTTTCTTTAAAACTCGTTATTTAATTTTCTTATAAAATCCACAAAATACGCTAAAATTTGGAACCCGACTACTGGTTGAACCTATGGGTGGCCACTATGTAATACAATTTGACTTTAATTTTCATATTTAAAGTATTCTAATTTATGAATGTTTAGATGAATGGTGAATATATATTATGAATGTTATGCTCTTATTTTAGAAAAGTTAGTCAAACTAATTTATCATTTTATTATAATCGTAATGAATCAATATTCGAGAGGATACATACTAAATTAGAAATAGATACATGAATGTGAGATGAATTTTGACCCGCATTGTAAGCGTAATGAATCAATATTTGAGAGGATACATACTAGATTAGAAATAGATACATGAATGTGAGATGAATACCCGCACTTTAATGTTTCTTATTAGATTTTGATCAAATATTAATGTTTATTATTAAATTTTCACCCGTATTTTAATGTTATTATTAGATTTTGATGAAATATTAATATTTATTGTTAGATTTTGACCAGTACTTTTTAAGTGAGATGAATTTTTATTCAAATACTTATTTACTCAAAATTAGAAATCTTATACATGTGCATTTTTTTATAAAAACATTTGTTTTGAAGTATATATAATAAAAATAAAATTTACATTAATATAATTTTATGAAAATAAGATAATTAATTTATATAACCTACTTCATATATTATAATACAAATTTTAATTTTTAATATTCGTAAAATTTTATTTTATTATTATACTTTTTGTCAATATTTTTATACAAATTAACTATTGTTATTATACTTGTCTCATACATGAGAAATATATTAATTATTTTTAATATTTTAATTTAAATATGTATATTAACTTATGAAATGATTTATTAGTTCATATATCATATTTTAATATTGTTTAATAAGTTGAAGAATGCTGTAACATTCATAAATATAATTTATTATGTTATTTAATAACTTATAAATAGTTAATTAATGAATTAAGTTACTTTATATTTATTACTTAGTGTAGTAATTTAATTATGAATATAAATTATATATATATAAATATTATAGATTTTTTATTATAAATAGCTCGTCGACCCAATTTTTATCAGTCATAAATTAGTTTTATTTTTAATGTTACATAAAAATATGTATATTTAAATTATTTTAGGAAAAAAAATCCTACACCCACTATTTAGAATATGTAAATTAGATAATCCTATATAAAATTCAGTACCATTTAAATATTTACAGATAAATTTATTTACTTTTGAATATTTTTAAACTATTGATTTTTAAAGAAAAATATTATAAATGTTATGTGCATATTATACTAAATAATAGTAAACTTTGATAATTAAAAATTTGTTTTCACATATACATGTGCTCAAAGTCAAACACTCAGTAATTCAATCACTAATTCTCTTTAAATCTATGTATGTTCAAACATTCATTTTTTTAATTTGTTTTAACATATCATATCCAACATTCGATTCGTTTTTAGATGACTCTCCTTAATATACAAATCTCAAATATAACTTTTTATACAAAGTCTAATCCAAATAGCTTTCAGTCAATATAGCCAAAATTATATAACAAAGAAAAAATCATATAAACTACATTTCGTCAAAAATATACAAGTTTTTACCAATTACTTTCGAACCCACATCGAAAACAAAACATAAAACTCAAAACTAAAAAAACAACTTAGACGAGTTTTTATGAAGGATAAAGATGGAAGCAGACGATTTCGATCAAGGAGGAGACATGAAATCGAGGGTTTCACTTGAGGACGAGAGTAGGCCTGGGCATCCGGGTCCTCGGGTCGGGTTCGGGTCGGGTCCTGATCGGGTCCGGGTCTTTCGGGTCCTGAAAATTTAGACCCATATAGGTACCTGTAATTTTTCGGGTCGGTTCCGGGTCGGGTCTTATCGGGTCCGGGTCGGTTCGGGTCTATAATTTCAATACCTGTAAAATACCCGTAATTTTTCGGGTCCATATCGGGTCCGGATCGGGTTTGGGTATTTAGAATCTGAAAAATACATGGCATACCGAGACTCACTCAAATTTAATTAATATTTGTCATATATATCTAAATATTTATAAAATAGCTTAAATTAAACTATTAATAATCAACATAAATCATTTTAAACTCTAAATTTTATAGTTTAAAGCTTCATATTACTTAAAAATGTTACAAAATAATAATAAATATTGTTAACAAAAGAAATTTCAACTAAATAAAATATAATATATATATATATAAAACATAACACAAAAAATCATAGTTTTAATATACATGTTTTTAAGTCGGGTACAAATCGGTTCTTGCGGGTCGGGTCTATTTGGATCGGTTCTTTTCGGGTCCGGGTCTATTCGGGTCGGTTCTCTTCGGGTCCGGGTCTGTTCGGGTAAAAGAAATTTAGACCCAAAAGGTACTTGTAAACTTTCGGTTCGGATTCGGGTCGGGTATTTTCGGACCGGGTCCGGGTCGGGTCTTCGGGTCCAGGTTAAAATGCCCAGGCCTAGACGAGAGGAATAAGGAAAAGGTGATTCACTAGAGTTGATTTCAAATAAAGAGAAGAGAATCTCATTGCCTAAGGTTTCGACTGAGAGAAAATACGAAAATTGAAAATTCTAAGAGAAAACACACAAATTAGGTTAGAAGAATCCCGATCACCCGATCAGATATAGATTCATGAAGGCTATTCTGATATTTAACTATGTTTTATAATTAAAAATAAAATAAAAATTATTTATAAGACAGGGGCATATTAGAAGATTGGGCTGACCAGATTAAAGTCCTTTAATGTTTGACTCAAGTTTTTTTTTTTTTAAGAGCTGACGAAAGAAAATCTGTAATTTTTTTCATTTTTCTACATCTCATAGACTCAGGCGAGTCAGGTTCTCTCTCTGTCTCCGACAAAAAAAAAAGTCCGTCTGATCGCAATGCATGCTCTAAAGGACAAGGTCTCCCAGAAGCTTTCGAATCTCTTCGCCGATTCCCCTTCCCAGTCTGCATCTCCTCGCTCCTCCCTCACCGATTCTCCAAAGGTATTTCCTTCTCGTCTCGATCATCTGATTTGGATCTTGATCGATCATTTTGGGTGAGAAACCAAAAAGATCATTGTCTCAATTGTGACATTTAAAATGTGTAATGTAGGCTTCAGGGAAATCGTTTACTTCGTATTTCTCATTTGGTGCTGGAAACGAGAATGAAGAAGATCCTGAATCATTACCACCACCTCCTCTTCCTCTTCCCATTAGAACAGACAGCTACGAGTCTGTTGAGAATTGCAAACAAAACGAAGATTCAGACAAGGACGGTAATGATTACTACAATGAAGGAGGAGGTGTGAAGGAGTTAACAGAGAGCTCTGCTTTTATCTCTGCTAACTTGTGTGAGTTCTTGCACGCGTGTCTTCCCAATATCGTAAGAGGATGCAAATGGGTCTTGGTATACAGGTAAAAGGTTTGTAAAGAATAAGAGAGACTTGTTGGTTTTTTTGGTATTAACTTTTTAGTCGTGATGAAGGGCAGTACGTTGAAGCATGGTATATCACTTCGTACGCTTCTGCGTAGGAGTGCTGAGCTTCCTGGTCCTTGTTTACTGGTTTGTTTGTTACCCTCTTTGATAAAATTTGGTTAAGGCCATGTTCGTTTTTGTATCCAGACGCTGCATTTGGATGCTAATATTCAGTTTGTGTTTTTAGCTTATGCCATATGTATGATGTAGCCTAGTCTAGACTCAATTATCCTTTGTATACAAGGAGTGATCAAAGCATCTCTTATAATTGTGAAATATAATTTATCTCTTCATCCTCCTTGAAATTCTCTTGTTTGTGATGAGTATGATCGATGAAGTCACTATTACATTTTATCCAGCAAATGTGTTTGATGTGCATGTGAAGCCGTGTTGATCGTTCTATGTTGTTCGTTTGGAGACTATTGCATCAGCATGTAGATGCAGTATCAAATACAAAAACGAACGTGGCCTAAATGAGAGAGATGTAAAGGTTTGTGATGTGATTGGGTTATTTTGTAGGTTGCTGGAGACAAACAAGGTGTGGTTTTTGGTGCTTTGTTGGAATGTCCATTGAGAACTACTCCTAAGAGGAAATATCAGGCATGCTAACTAACTACTTGTGATGATACTCTTCACACTCTTTGGCGTTTGCAAACGCAACGTGGAAACGCAAACGCAAATTACTGATTGTCTTACATGTTGTTTTGATGATAGGGTACAAGCCAGACATTCCTGTTCACAACTATTTATGGTCAACCACGCATATTTAGACCTACCGGTAACATTCTAGACTACTTCTGATGATCTATTTTATGGTCACCACCACACATAGGTAAAGGTGTATGAGAGGAAGAATATTGAGAATATTTAAAAGTGAAATCTGAGGAGAGTGATCAAGTCTCTCTCCCAATAACAGATCTTAAGAATATTGGTTCAAATTGTTCCTCATCAGAAATTCCCTAAGTTCTTTTCAGAAACTTGATCCACACTTGTTCTAGGTAGTTTCTATAACCCATCTAATGAAAGAAGGAAGAGACTTAGTATATTAGATGATGGAAGGGGCAAGTACCTTGTTTAGGATAAGTTGTGGAAGTTGAACTTTTTCTGTTATTTTATAAGCTATTCATGTAACTTTTGCATGATCCCTAAACAATGCAAACCAAGCACTAAAAAGTCGAGCCCCTCACTCAAGTATGTGTACTCAGGGACCTTCTTTGTAAAATTTGTGTGCAGGTGCCAACCGATATTACTACATGTGTATGAATGAGTTTTTGGCTTTTGGAGGTGGAGGAAGCTTTGCTCTATGTTTAGACGAAGATTTGTAAGGCGCATTCTAGACTCCTCCACCTTATTTTGAGAACTCCTCACTTTTTAATCGTTTTTTCATGCGAATGTTTCTAAGGTTGAAAGCAACAAGTGGACCTTCTGAAACATTTGGCAACGAATGCTTAGCTAGCAGCACAGAGTTTGAGTTGAAGAATGTCGAGGTAAACATCAAGTTCAACATAATTATACAATCTTGCATGAATTTTGAAGTAACTCATGTTGTTAAAATCTGCAGCTCTGGGGATTTGCCCATGCGTCTCAATACCTCTCTTCCTGATTTTGGAGATTCTTTCTTTGTCCAGAATTGATATACCTCAAAAGAAAGCTTTACACATCTTTTTGTATCCGTTAATTGCTTCAAAGACAGTTTACAGAGTTTTACATGATTGTATTTGTGTTGCTGAGAATACTAATTCAGCTACAACACTGTAATTTTTTTGTTATATATATATGAGATTAAATGTGGTTTCAAAGAGTAATATCATCTCAGAGAATGATGCAGATAACTTTGAGAATGAGAATGACAGTTGAGATTTGAACAAAAATACATCTAGACAGGAAACAAGAAGAAGAGGATTGTAAAGAGAGACAAGAAGAAAGGAAGACAGATCTCAAGCGAGGAAGCCAAGCCTCTCTCCATTCTTCTTAGCAAGCCTAATCAATCCTTGTCTCTGTTTTGCATCAGCTCCTATCGATTTGCAGAACTCTGTAATCACCTAAAGAGAAAACCAAAAAGGAAAACACTAAGTTTTCAAGATCTAATGAGAGAATGATGGATGGTTTTAAAAGAAGAGCCAAACCTGAGAGTGTAAAGCAATGGCTTTGCCTCTAAGCTGATTAAACCTCTTCTTGCCTACTATGTTCCTAGTGACAACAACTAGAGGAGCGAATAAGCCTTTGCCTTCGTTGACATTCTTCATCATTGGTTGTACTCTGATGGGTTTCCGTGAGAGTTTAGCCTGTTGCCGTGGCGCAGTTGTTTTGGTGAGCATGGTGTGGTAATCCTCGCCGGAGATTGAATTTCCCCAACCTCCGTAGAAGGAAGTTTTTAGCAAACCTTGATTTGCAGAAAGTGAAGCAGCAGCAGCCATAGGAATCATCAACTGCTAATGGTGGAGAGAGGAGGAGGAGAAGTCGAGTGTTTGTGGTTTTGAGTCTGAGTTTAAACATCATTTTGGGGTGTGGACGAGGTTTGGTTTTGGATGGAGAAACGATAGCCACAAATATGATTCTGGTTTTTCCACATCACTCTTTCTCCACCGTCCGATCATATTACATTCTTCTCCACTTTTTAATCAGATTAAGTCAATGTCTGAGCCAAGTGGCTTCTTCTGTAATCTTTAATTTACAACTTGACAGTAAGGAATGGATGTTGAAAAGTTGACTTACGAATGCGATTAATAGTAGTAGCATTAAAGCAAAGCAAGACCATGAAAACGTAAGAGTACAAGAGATGATTATGTTCTTCATAACAAAGCACGTTTCATAGATAACTAAGCAGGGAGAAAACAGGAAGAATGTACATCAGAGGAATCGAGATTCAGACATGTGGTAGATCCAAGCGCATTAGAAGATCCCGAACGTGTTCTCGCCACTGTAACTCATGTAGAGAAACCCATCTTCGTCTTTGTGCTCTTCATAAATCGAAGACATAATCGCAGCTGCAATAAACAGGATGAGAACACTACCACCATTAGCTTTCACAGTGACAAAACAGAAAAAAAAAAAGACAAGAAGATGGTAAGGAGAATAATCAAAAACCAGTTGGTGGAAGAATGTTTTTGACGAAAATGAAGATGGCTTTCTCAGGACTGAGCTTGATACGCTTCCGCACAACATAAACAAACTGACCAACAGTCAGATCAGCTGGGACCAAGTACCTGAAAGTTTTGTCACATGACTCAGTCAAGAAGCCACATATATATATATCAAGAACTTCTCCACAACTTAGTTTCACGACAAAGCCGATCCTAGGCAAAGCCAAATGAAACATTGCCCTTAGGCCCCCAAATTTTTGAAGCCAACTACATAGACATAAACCCTCAAAAAAAAATTTTAGACTCCCAAATTTGTAAAAAAAAAACAAAATTTAGTTGAAATCTTTAGTAAATCGCTATTAAATCACCTATGGCACCCTAAATCTCAGGACTGTTTCACGATATCTCAAGAAGTTTTAAAGAACATGTATACATCACTAAGCACTAAGCTATGGAATCAAGAATCTTGATACAAGAAAAGGAAAAAGATATACTTTTTCTTATCAATATCAGGGACATCACTCTTCTCTGCTCTTTCAACAATGACCTGCACAATCAAAAGTAACAGAGTAAGCCAAAAGTATGAAACTTTCTTGAAATAAGATAGATGAGGTCTTAAGAGTGTGGGGGTAGTACAGGTATTCTATCTGGATACTTGTCCCTGATTCGTGAAGCTTCAGCTTGTCTCTTTTCTGTAACATATATTAAGAGCAAGCAATCAATATTCTACAGAGTATCATGTGTTTGTGCATCCTCAGCAAACACAAAAACGAAAAGAATAATATATATATGTTTCAATCAAGATTATGTACACACTAATCCAAAAGAGTGATATGGCGTTTCTATGTAAAATCAATTGAATCTGATTATCTTTTAACATCCATTCTCCTCTACATGAGCCGAGATTATTATTGTATATAAGAATTGAAGAGGCAAGTAACAATCTTCAACATGATTTTGGTACGCAATCGTATGCATGTGCGGAAAGGAATTGAAATTGACGAGACCTGGTACTCGAATTGAAATGTTTCTAAAGATTAAAGCAAACCAGATTTTCGATCATAGAGATTGGTCGATTAGGGTTAAATCAAAAGAAGGAAAAATTTGGAAACCAAGGGGCAAAGAGGGAACAAACCGAGAGGATGTTCTTGCTTGAAGGAGCTGATCGCCATAACTGCACGCGTTTCGCTGAGAGAAGAAGAGAAGAGAATTGAGAAGGAGGGTTTGCTAAACGTCGAATTTGGGATATCGAACGAGATGCAGTTAAGATATTTATACTCTTTATATACGCACATATCTAGATATATATATATATATATAGGGTAAATGGCCGATTAGTACCTTAACTAGGGTCATATTGTCTTATCAGTACCCAAATTATTTCACTGTGCATATTTATACCTGATCTAATAAAAAAATTGAAATCGGTACCTGAACTCATAAAAAACGGCTTTTACGTACATGCGACCGACAGCGTGTCAGGTAACCGGTAATATTTATATGGGATAAATGGCCGATTAGTACCTCAACTAGGGTCATATTTTCTAATCAGTACCCAAATTATTTCACTGTGCATATTTATATCTGATCTAATAAAAATTTGAAATTAGTACCTCAACTAGGGTCATATTGTCATATTAACTTTTAAATTAGTGATTATATTCCTCTTTTTACATTAACACCAACAAATATCAAACAACAAAAAAAAACCTCAAAATTTCAAATAAAAAATTATTTTATAATTAAATATTAAATATTTTCATATTTTAAGAAGATATATTTAATTTTAAGAAGATATATTTAATTTATTATTTAATTTTAAAAACACCCATATATGGAAGACCCGCGGGTCTTGGACCCGACCCGGCCCAAACCTGAGACCCGATAGGATACCCAAAATGAGTGTTTTAATATATTTTTGGTATTAAAGATATTTTTTAAAAAATTCGGGTTTGGGCTTTTTAGTATAGTTTTGGATTTCATGTAAAGTTTTAGATTTATAAAATATAGTTCAATTAATCGAATAAATGTTGGATATTTTTCATGTCTTTGGATCATATTTTGGGCAAAATTTTGGGCATTTTCAAAAATTTAAAATATTTTCAGATTCTTTTTAGTGTGTTTTTGGGTAATTTTTGGGCATGAACCGATAGGATCCGAACTGAATCCGACCTGGATCCAAACCGAATCTGAACCGAAAAAATTAATTATCTTATTGGGTCCAGTTATCTAAGACTCGAACCGAACCCGAACCGATAAATTTTAATTATCCTATTTTGTCTAGATATCTAAGACCCGAAGGATCCGAACCCGAAAAGAGCCGACCCAAACCCGACCCAAACCCGACCCGAGGACCCGAATGCCCAAGTCTAAGTTCTCCACTAGCATAAGCGATTAATGCTTGCATTTCTGTGTTGAACTTAGGTTCGATCTGCGCTAAGTGTTTCTTTTTTCCTGATTCAAAACGACGTCGTTTAGGTTAGCATAAGATGATTCAACCATGAACTGGTCCACCTCAGCATGTTATTGACACGATGTCGATCGCAGGTACATAAAAGCCGTTTTATGAGCGGTTAATGCTTGCATTTTCTATTTGCTGAACCCGGGTTCGATTCGCGCGTATTTTTTTCCTGGCTCAAAACGACGTCGTTTATGTTAGCATAAAAAGATTCAACCATGAACCGGTCCACCTCAGTATGTTATTGACACATTGTCAGTCGCAAGTACGTAAAAGCCATTTTTATGAGTTTAGGTATCGATTTCAAATTTTTACTAGGTCAGGTACAAATATGCACAGTAAAATAGTTTGGGTACTGATTAGGAAAAATTTGGAAACCAAGGGGCAAAGAGGGAACCAAACCGAGAGGATGTTCTTGCTTGAAGGAGCTGATCGCCATAACTGCACGCGTTTCGCTGAGAGAGAGAAGAGAATTGAGAAGGAGGGTTTGCTAAACGTCGAATTTGGGATATCGAACGAGATGCAGTTAAGATATTTATACTCTTTATATACGCACATATCTATATATATATTAAATTAATATAATTTGTTATTCTCTCACCAAAGAAAACACAAGATGATTGTTGGACCGAATGGTTTACATATCTATACAACCGGAAAAATCGTAACTGAATCAGACCGACCCAATAACCAACAATTTATATATCTAAAAAATTATATTTCGTTTTAAAATTATTTAATAGTCTAAAAATACTAATAAATTAAATTAGAGATAATGACCAAAATAGATCTAAAAAAATATTTATCCCCAATATAGCAATCAAAAAGAAAAATAACCAAAATAGATTTTATTTAACTAATATAGATTTAAGATTTAGAGTTTTGGAGTTGAGGTTTAAAATGAAAAAATAAAAATAAAATATATTAAAATTTTCAAAATAAAAGTCTATTTCGGTCAATTTTTAAGGGTCTATTTTTGTAACAAAAATTTTTACTAAAAAATCTATTTAAGAGATTTATCCATTAAACTAGGGAAATTGTCAAAAAATATCAATTTTCTTGTACCACTTTTTATTTTTACCTTAATCACTTTTACCCTTATCTTTAAGAGAGAGAAAACACACTTATAACATTTGGGTTAATTAATCTAAGACTTAGGATTTTAGAGTTGAGGGGTGGGATAGGGTGGGGTACGGTTTAGGAATGTAAAATTTAAAATTTTAATTAATTTTAAAAAAAAATTGCTTCTTAAAAAAGTGGTATTTATGAAAATGTCTTTTTAATGAAGGTAAAAGTGAAAAGTAGTACAAAAAGTGATATTTTTGAAAATTCCCCAGTAAATTATCCAAAAATTAGGTTACCCAAATATTTGTATCTTGTTATAATTTTATTATATATTGTTTTACTTTACATGGAGGCTGCTTTGTTCCTGAATGCCACAACATGAAACCCTTTCTATTTCGACATGGAGAATTATGCAGGCAAGAGTTACTGATTGATGTAAGTTTATAGCTACATTTAATTCCACTCTTTTGTACCATAAAAATAATAATGTGTGTGTTCGTTTTGGAAGAAGGGCAACAATCGTCGTGGAGATAATATGCCTGGGATGACCTCATTGTCTACCAATGCACACATTGGCGGTGATGAAATGGAGAAAGGACCAACCCTTGAAACAACTTCAATTGGTCTCATCACCAAAAACTCTCATGGCACATCATCTTCTAAGTTCACCAATGATGCAAATAAGTATTTGAAATATCTTATTATTTATTTTATTAATTATAGATAATTACTTTTTATTTATATTTTCCATATTTTAGTGGTTTTCCTATTTTAAATGAGATAAAAAAAATTTTAGGTTCTAAGGATTTATTATAAATAGGCATTAAAGTCTAAAGTTGGATTCAGACTTTGATAATTAATAAACTAGATGTTGTTTTATACCTTATCTGATTTGATTAAATTATCAAACATGAAGTTGGTATCAAAAAGCTATAGAAAAAACTCTTAATTGATCTAAAAACAGTTATCTAAGAACTTTAAAGCTCCTTGATCGACCGTTCAACTTATCTATCCGCTACATCAACCAAGAAGGCTTGCATCACATAGGTTACGAGGATGCAATATGTGGCTACATTAGTATCTATTTGAATAATGCTTACGCGGTTTCTTACTACTTTGCTATATTTTCTTTAAGGAATCTCATAGATTATGTTTGATTTTTAACTAATGGTTATGTTAATCCAAAGTCATTCAACCACTTAAGTTTTATATATGTACTCAGCACTTTAATTCTTTCAAAAAAAAACCCAGTAAGTAATATTTAAAAAAACTAATACGTGTGATGTAAGGAACTACATATAATAGGTTGACCATATTTCTACGTCTAAGAAAATAAGATTAATAGTTGTTCGCTTCTCCAAATTAAATGTAACTAACTAGACATGGATTTTTTTCCGTGGATAATCTGGTACATCTGAAAGGTCAGACGCGATAAACTCTTTAGGAGAATAGACAGATCCTTTGGAACTAGTTCGCTATGCTGAAAGTGAGTGTCAAGCATGGTTCAAAGCTAATGAGAAAGAACCATTAGCCCCACAAGGTCATATATAGTGCTGAGGAACATCAAGTCTTAAGCTTAAGGAATATTTGCATGATAGATGGATCATGGACACCTACAACACAATTTAGTGGATGTGGATGGGTCTGAATGGATATGATGGGAAATGTTGAGCTTATGGGTACACAAAATTGCATCGCATAGTATCCGCATTGCATTCTGAGTTGGAAGCGCTACGCTGAGCGATGGAGAATATGCTTCAGCATTGAACATGTCAGAACTTTGGCACAAACTGCAAGGATTTGATCAACATGCCCAACAAACCCCATGCTTGGCCATGATTTGTAACAGAGCTGGAGAAGATAGAGACACTGAAAATATGGTTTCCGTACTTCAAGATTACCCATGTTTCAAAATCGCGAAACCATATTTCAGATTTTTAGCTAGATATGCTAGGCCTTTCCATAGAACTCTCTACTTTATTGGTTGTTCTATTCCGGTCTGATTACACAGATCACCTCTAGTTTGATTAATAGAACAGTTTTTGACGATAAAAAAATATTAAATATAGCTCTCTCGATACAAAATACTCTTTACATTTCAAGTAGTAACTGTTTTGACAAAATTATACAAACATGTTTACGTCTTAGATCAAAGTTTAAACATCTTCCAGAATATTAACAGAATTCAAGACTCTTTTTGAGCAACAAAGGTGCATACCTATATATCTTGTCTATGAGAACCCTCTCTCTCTAGATAAAGCGTTCACTACGTGCAGGGGTGGTCCTGAAAGTATAAAAACCGTAAACAATTTAATAAGCTTTATTTTTTCTTCTTTTACAAATTTATAGTTTTTCTAATAAGATTTTTTTCTTTTTAAATTTTGGGACCCTAAAACAATGTTTCATTTAACTACTTAACCTCCCTTTAGTACGAAAGAAGTCTTACGTAACTAATGTGACCTTCATAATACCACCAAGAAGATGTAGTTTCAATGCCCTGGAAAACCGTTGCTCTAATTGTTTTTGCTTTAGTCAAATGGAGAGATTCTTACGCTTCGTTTCAACATAGAAAATCAGCATCCAAAGTCATCAGGCCGATCTCACACTTCGTTTTCATTTTACTTTCCTTTGCTTTGTTAGAGTTTTCCCCTATCAATATTACTCAATCCTTAAAAATACTTGGAAGTTTAAATTATTCAAAACTTAAGAAAACTGCATGCTAGGATTCAACAATTTATAAAAAACAAAACATCTTCCTCTTACCAAATAGAGAGCTCTATAATATATCCGCCATCCTCCTATATATTAATTGAGAAATCACTTTAGTGATTTTGCTTACGTGTCAATTATTGGTGAAACCTTGAGAAAATTGTTATAATTTGATTGGTCGATAAGTTTTAATTATTTTAATTAGATCTAAAATAAAAAGTAAGACTATAATCAATTAATATCACTTACCATATAATCTAAATGATATTACAAATAATAAGTTATGGTAACTAATTTTCAAAATTATAGAATGAGTAATAATGTTCGATTAATTCTTTCTTATATTTTAAACTATACAAAATAATGAATAATTTTTAATAGAAATGAATATAAATAATTTCACACTATATTAAAAAAATCCATATTCTTATATATAGAATTATATTCATTCATAAAGTACTATAATAATTATTAATGTCTTATATATGATTTATAAATCATTTATGAAGTTTTTAGAACAAATTCACAAAACTATTTACTATGGCTTCCAAAAGCATTTTATCAGAATTTTAAAATTGCTTATCAGAGCACATAAAATAAAATTCTCCTATATATTAATTTAGAAGTCACTTTAGTGACTTTGTTTGCGTGTCAATCACTGGTGAAGCCTTGAAGAATTTGTTATAATTTGATTGGTGGATAAGTTTTAATTATTTTAATTAGATCTAAAATAAAAGGTAAGTCTATAATCAATTAATATCACTTACCATATAATATAAATGATATTACAAATAATAATTTATGGTAACTAATTGTCAAAATTATAGAATGAGTAATAATGTTTGATTAATTCCTTCTTATATTTTAAACTATATAAAATAATGAATAATTTTTAATAGAAATGAATATAAATAATTTCATACTATATTAAAAAAATCCATATTCTTATATATAGAATTATATTCATTCATAAAGTACTATAATAATTATTAATGTCTTATATATGATTTATAAATCATTTATGAAGTTTTTAGAACAAATTCACAAAACTATTTACTATGGCTTCCAAAAGCATTTTATCGGAATTTTAAAATTGCTTATAAGAGCACATAAAATAAAATCTTCCTATATATTAATTGAGAAGTCACTTTAGTGACTTTGCTTGCGTGTCAATCATTAGTGAAGCCTTGAGAAAATTGTTATAATTTGATTGGTCGATAATCCCTCAATATATTAAAAGAGAAGTACATTTGACATGTGACACTCACAGAGTCCTTCTTAGCCGAAATAATGCAATTCTATTGGTTGATTTTTTGGAAATTCATTTTTGATTTATTTTTCTCATCGACATAACTAAAAAAGAAAACCCTATAAATACTCACCTTATTTTGTATTCTTGGTTGAAAGAACATCATTTTCCGAATATTACTTGCGCAAGAGTGTAATTAATATTACTTGCGTAAGAATATTAATTAATACATGTATTTACTATTATCCCTTAATAAAAATATGGTAAATCATATTGATTACTTGCGCAAAAATATTAATCAATACATGTATTTATTATCCCTCTATATATTAAAAGAGAAGTACACTTGACATGTGACACTCACAGAGCCCTTCTCAGCCGAAATAGCGCGATTCTATTGGTTGATTTTTTGGAAATTCATTTTTGATTTATTTTTTTCATCGACATAACTAAAAAAGAAAGCCCTATAAATACTTACCTTATTTTGTATTCTCGGTTGAAATAACATCATTTTCCGAATATTACTTGCGCAAGAGTGTAATTAATATTACTTGCGCAAGAATATTAATTAATACATGTATTTACTACTATCTCTTAATAAAAATACGGTAAATCATATTGATTATTTGCGCAAGAATATTAATTAATACATGTATTTACTATTATCCCTTAAGTAGTCTTACTAAAAATACGGTAAATCATATTGATTACTTGCGCAAGTTTAAATCATATCATATGGATTTAATTTTCTTCCAATAAAAATTAACTATCTTTACTTAAACGGTTCCATAATTTATTTTATGAATATTTCCTTGGCATCATTACAAACCTATATGATTCACTTTATATATATAGATGTCAATGTCGAAGGATTAAATCATATAATTCTTATTTTTTTATCCTATAAGGGCAATGGTCCGAGAGTCGAAAAATATTGTTTGCCCAGTTAGAGATTTAAAGCCCCATAAAAATACGTCTCATACTGAAGTTAAGATTATTCGGTTGTGGAGAAACTACAACAAAGAATCAGGAAACACCATCGAAATGGTTTTCGTTGATAAAAACGTAAGTTGTTCTCACACAACTTGACTGAGTCTTTGTTTTATTGTTTATTAGTAAGATCCGAATTAATAGATTGCTTAAGAAATAATATAACATGTCCTACCGAAATGGTATAATCATGGAATAAGAATTCATGCTTCCGTTGATGAATAACTCATCAAAAAATATGGTGACAAGCTACATGAGGGATATGCAATTGTCGTCCAGTTGTTCAAGGTCTACGATGCCATTGGTGAATATCGTACAACCTCCCATCCGTACAAAATTGGCTTCTGTCCAACCACTTTTGTTGGAAAAGCTGCTGAGTTTCCGAGTGAAGTTCCTGAAAAGTATTTTGCGGGTTTTATCGATATTATGGAAGGAAATATCGTTAGCAGCTGTTTGGTTGGTGAGAACTGATCTTACACATTTAAAAACCTGGTAAAGAAAGGAAGCCGGAGACGAAAACTTTGAATGTTGTCTACAAACAAGTTTTTCAGAATATTTCGTAGCCAATGGTACTTAATTGTACCTTTACTTTTTCCAATAAATTAAGGAAAATATTGAAACTGCTACAATTATTTATCTTTTCGATTTCTCAGATGGGTAGTGATGAGTATTAAAATTAAATCTTAAACACACATATTAGGATTTTTAATGATGTTGCAATTATACATACACACAATATGTTGCACCCTGATACTGAAGATACTTTGTTCCATCACGTCATGTAAAATATAGAGTACCAGCATTTGTATGTATTGTTGCTTTACCCCAAACACGGTGGTCTTATGATATAAAATCCGTGCCTACCAAAACCCAACTACTATTAAGCCCATAACTGAATCTGTTCATACCCGCACAGGGTGCGGGCCGGTCACCTAGTATTAATTATTTTAGTTAGATCTAAAATAAAAGGTAAGTCTATAATCAATTAATATCACTTACCATATAATCTAAATGATATTACAAATAATAATTTATGGTAACTAATTGTCAAAATTATAGAATGAGTAATAATGTTTGATTAATTCTTTCTTATATTTTAAACTATATAAAATAATGAATAATTTTTAATAGAAATGAATATAAATAATTTCATACTATATTAAAAAAATCAATATTCTTATATATAGAATTATATTCATTCATAAAGTACTATAATAATTATTAATATCTTATATATGATTTATAAATCATTTATGAAGTTTTTAGAACAAATTCACAAAACTATTTACTATGGCTTCCAAAAACATTTTATCAGAATTTTAAAATTGCTTATAAGAGCACATAAAATAAAAATCAAAATTATATATTAAGCTAGAAGTTATTTAAGTGATTTTTTCTTACTGACAATTATTGGTGAAGTCTTAAGAAAATTGTTATAATTTTTTTGGTCGATGATTTTTAATTTTATTTTAACTAGATCCAAAAATAAAAAGTAAAATTTGAAATAATTAATATCAGTTGCCAAATAATCTAAATGATATTACAAATAATGATTTATGGCAACTATTTTTTGAATTATAGAAAGAGTGATAGTTGCTCGAAAAAAGAGTAATAATATTTAGTTAATTTTTATATTTATAAACTACATAATATAGTGAACAAAGTTATTTATATAGAAATCAGTGTAATAATTTTATATTTTATATAATAATTATATTTGTATATAAGTATATATTAACTATTAATGTCTTATAAAGTTCATATATTATTTATAAATGATTTATAAAGTTTTTTTAAAATAAAAATGATTTATTATAGCTTCTAAAATCATGTTATTAGAATTTTAAAATTATTTATAAGAGCATATGAATCATTTATAGGAGAAAATAGAAAATTTGGAGTAAAAGAGAAATTTGTAATAAAAGATATTTTTTATTCAAAAAGAATTAAAAGTAATGTGATAATTACATATTTATATAAATGTGTGATTATCGCAATGTACACTTAAAATATATATATATATGTTAGTGGTTATTTAAACTTTGAAGAATGAACGGATTATATTCAATGTGAGAGCTTTGCAATTATGAAATGTTTTAAATTAAAGTCAGTTACATCATAGTATACTAAATAAGGTAATGTGATGATTAAAAAAAGATTTTAAGATAGGAATATTTGATTGATTGATTGTATGGTTTGTGTTAATATTTAGAGAGATAGATAGAAATATTAGCAAAAAAATATGTAAGAAAATTAAAAAGACATTAGCAATGCATGTTAAAATGTGATTTAAAGAAAGAAATGATAACGAGAGAAATAAGAAGAAGTTAAATATGATGCAAAATATGTTTTGGAGAATTTAATGTGATAATTTCATATATAAATATTTATCAATTATTTGCATCAAATTTACAACTGAAAATTAATTTGCATTAAAATTACATAAGATGATAGATAAGATAATTTGATGATTATAAAGTGTTTTAAAATATATTTTTAGGCTCACTGATAATAAGTTCCTAATCATATGACCAAAATAAAGAGAAATAAATATTTTTAATGATTTATATTAATATTACTGAATTATCACTAAATTCCATGCTTCTAAAAAATAGTATTGAGATTTTAGATTTTAAAATATTAAAGTTAAAATTTATCTTTGTTATTTTTAATTATTTTTTAAAATTATAATATTATATATAATTTTATATTTTTTAGATAATACTTATACCCGTAAATTTTGCGGGCAACCACCTACTAGTATATTAATTTCTAAAGCTAATAGCCATACTGTTTACTTCCAAGATGTTGTATACGTGCATATAATACAATTACGTAAGTACTAAACCCAACACTTCTCCCAACTACAAAATTATTTAAACTACGAATCCTCGAAAGCCCATTCAAAATTAAAAAAAAACAAAAGAATAATGACCACACCGACTATTGGTTCCAAATTTTAAAAGGCCAACAAGACCAACTCTTTCTCAAATCCCACAACTTCTTTGATATATGTTGCTAACTGGCTTCTTCTCTAGTTTGAACTCATCTCTTAAAAGAACTTCGTGAATTTCTTTAAGAGATGTGATATAAGATTGAACTCATCTTTAGAAACAAACAAAATAACTTATATCACATCTTATTCCTCTTCCAATTCAACTCATGCATTCAACTCATGCATTCAACTCATGCATTCAACTCATGCATTCAACTCCTCTCCTTCCCCGTAATATTAATAAAAACTAACACCATTATCCTACAAATCGTTTCCCCAGACAAACCTACACAACAACCAAACAAAGCTTCCAAATTTCTTATAACCTAAATAATAAGGTATATCCGCGTAGCACTAACCATTAGTATCTGATACTCTATCTGTTTCATATTAAGTGTCACTTTAGTTTTGTACATACAAATTAAAGAAATAATTAATTTTACATATTTTCTATAAAAAACACAATTACCTATACACCTAATCATATTTTAACCAATAAAAAAATAAATTGCACTATAAAAAAGTCAAAAACGACACTTATTTTGTAACAAAAAAAAATCTCTACAATGACATTTAATATGAAACGGAGAAAGTATTATTTATGTTAAGATATTCTAAATATACTTGTGTTCTAAATTTGTTTTAACTCAAAGTATATCCTTATAATATGTATTTTCTCTGAAATAATACAATACAATTCTCTATTTCTCATCTCTTTTATTCACCAAAATTCACACATTTTTCACAATCCAGAAAATCATTTTTGATGGATCTTTGGGGTAAGAAATGATCTGTGCAATCGGGGCCCACGACG
>CAJHQP010007908.1:0-29731 GCA_905132765.1 Moricandia arvensis
TTTTGTGGGCTTTATTCCGCTGTTTGCTAAAGTTATCACGTTCTAAAGCAAAGTGTGGGCCTTTTGTTTCGGCAAAAACACGTTTCTTTTAGCTAACAAAGCATGTCCTTTTTTTGTTGGTTATTTACCCTTATCCTTCAGATCCGAAAAATTCTTTAGGGTTTTTAGCTCTGAAAGTTCTTCGTTCGTTGCTGGTCAAATCTAAAGGGTTTTTGCTGATTGTCGTGTTCGATTTGCTTTACTTTCTCGTCTATCAAGCCTTGAGGCTTCGTCAATGTCGTCACAACTGGAATAACGCTCTTCTGGCAACCTTTCTGATTTGAAGAAGAGGAAGAACCTTTTTGTGCCTTCTGATCATCCGAGTATTACTGCAATGCGGCGTAGGTAACTCTTTAAGCTTGGGTTAGGGCCGGTTATTAAACCCCGGCAGGTTGCAGGAAAATGTCAGATTTTGATTGCCGCTCGACATAGCTTCGCTGAAGGATATATGTCGCAACGCTAGGTATGATACTAGTTTGTTCGATGGAGGTTGTCGCTCACTCACTCGATACTGGACGAATTGTTGTCCAGCATTTTAAGATCTTCTCAGAACGAGCATATTAGATTTGCCTTGAGATAGGTATACGCCCTCAGGCGGTCTCGAAAATGCGAGATTCTACAGGAAGAGGAGACTCGCTAGGATAGACGCTATGGCATAGATTCAATTTGAAGGTGGCCCTATTTCGTGCTGTTCTTGTCCGCGAGGGAGATAGGTGGAAGGGAAACGGCTCCAGACGATTATCTTCAAGTATACGATACTATGCGTTGGAGTGTTGCCGAATGGTAGTAAACAATGCTCCCTCTATCATTTAACATCTCTTAATGAAAGCTGTGTGGGCTGAGTATGGAGGATGTCAGCTAGGTCCACTATCATTTGTGGATTTGGGAATGAGATCAGCGCGTGTTAGCATTTCCCTGAGTACATATGTCCTCAGGTCAGTGGTAAGGATTCATGATAGAGTTATTGGTTCTTGTGACTCAGGTATCGAACGCGTCATCGACAAAGCGCGTTACGCGGGAGCGAAAGATAAGTCACTTCTGACTCCGGGAGGAGCAGATGTAGAGTTAATCGATCGTTGTGTGATATAGAGATAGGGAGATAGTTCCAATTATAGAGTCAGCATGTTACAACTCTTGAGTCACAGAAGACTCACTGTCATCAGGATACAAGGATCGGTCGACCGTGATCACTGTCCAGAAAATGCGAGACTTCGCGATGGATCCAGTGCTACCGCTCATTGGCGTCCTATACGCTGCGGACGGACGATGCAATCGTTCAGTAGGGCAGGGATACTCAGTAAAAGTTGAGAGGGAGTACTGCGATACTTTGCTTGGCGTTGTGAGTTCTTCTGACGACGTAAGGCTTCTTCTGCCTTAGGTTACGATCTTACTTTACTTCAGGAGCCATAAAGAATTGCTAGTACGTGAAGTATAGACGATATGTCAGTCTGTTCGTACCTGCGAAGTAAGCGGGTCGTGGTCCTGAAGAAGTTAGCTCGAGAGGAAAGAGTTAAAGAGATCTTGTGGAAGTTAGATGTGAAATGGCGTGAATTGATCTTTATGATGAGAGTCAAATAGAGACTGATTTAAAGATTGTAGGAGACATTGTCTGCCTCTCATGGGTATAGCAAATGTTTTCTAGGGATAGACCAGGGTAACCCGGTAATTGTCACTTAGGTGAGATTCACATAGATAATGAGATTTCGAGTTGCGGGAAGCCCGAACTCGCGACAAGGTGCGCTTAGCAGAACTCATATGGCGAGCGGGACGATTGGCGTAGCCTTAGCCGAAGTCGTTCGACAGCATATTCATATTATGCTCATCCATGGGAAGTAAGTGGTGTCAGTGTTACCTTCCTTGTCGGATCAATCAGCCTCAAGTCATCCTGGATTCTCTTCAGTGGGTCCAACGGGGTTTAGTGCTGGTTGTTTCAAAACTGGTGCTTCCGGGACTCAGCTGAAGAAACCGAAGGGCAGAAAAAGGCCGGGAACATTCACGAGGAAAGCTAATGGTAAAGGTGTTTTGAAAGCTGATTCGGGAAAAGGAAAAAAGGTGGGGGAGGGTGTAGTAACAGACACCAAAAGGAAAGCACAAGAAGATGTTGAGCCATCTCAAAGCTCTGCAAGGTTTAAGAAACCATTGGTGGTCCCAAGTAAGGACCGTCCAGCATCTAAATGTCTATGATAAGTTGGAATTGCCAGGGTCTGGGCCGTGCACAGGACCTGGTTATTCCAAGATTGAGGGAGATGCGTAAAGAACATTTCCCGGAATTTCTGTTTTTGATGGAGACGAAGCATAAGAGAGACGTTTTGGTGGATCTACAAACATGGCTAGGCTATGATAGGATCATGACAGTAAATCCTATCGGGTATAGCGGCGGCTTAGCCTTGATGTGGAAAAGCTCTGTAAATATTGATTTCAAGCATGTAGATAAGAATCTTGTGGACTTTCATGTGAAATTTGGGAAGGACAGTTTCTTTGTTTCTTGTATATACGGTGAACCAGTGACAAGTAACAGACCAAAAATTTGGGAGAGGCTGAATCGTATTGGGGCCTATAGGAAAGATCCTTGGTGTATGGTTGGAGATTTCAATGAAATCAGGAACAATGACGAGAAAATTGGTGGTCCCAGAAGGAGCGAGGCTTCTTTTCAGGCGTTTAATGATATGCTCCAGATTGGTGATATGTCTGAGTTACCAAGTACTGGGAACAGTTTCACTTGGGGTGGCCAGAGGGGTTTGTTGTCAATCCAATCCAAGCTGGACAGATCTTTTGGAAACAAGAAGTGGTTCCAACTTTATCCGGCCTCTAACCAAGTTTTCATGGATAAACGAGGATCTGATCACAGACCGGTTTTGGTGAAGTTTATCACGGCTTCTGAGCCTTATAGAGGAAGTTTTCGGTTTGATGGGAGGTTCTTGCACAAACCTGGAGTTCATGAAGAGATAAAAAAAGCTTGGCTAACCAACCACCCTCTATTTGAAACGAAAGTATCAGATCGATTGAAGAGCTGTAGGAAAGCTTTAAGCAATTGGAAAAAGAAAGAAAACCTCAACTCCCGGGACAAGATAAAACAGATCCAGTGTGCACTGGAAATGGAGCAATCAGCGATGAATCCTTCTACCTTGAGGACGAATTTCCTTAAAACTGAATTGGTCCAAGCGTACAAAGAAGAAGAATTGTTCTGGAAGCAAAGATGCAAAGATAGATGGGCTGTTAAAGGGGACTTAAACACCAAATATTATCATGCATCAGTGAAAGCGAACAGATCAAGAAGAAGAATCATTAAACTAATGGATGAGAAGGGACAAGAACAGTTTTCTGAGGCAGCCAAGGAGAGGTGGCCAGTGAATACTTCAAAAAGCTATTCCACTCAACCAATTCTGGAGATTTCTCTTCTCTGTTTGAGGGCTTTTCTAGTCGAGTTACAGAAGGTATGAATGAAGAACTAGACAGAGAAGTCTCCGTGGAAGAAGTGAAGGATGCAGCTTTCTCTATCAAGGCATCTAGCGCCCCTGGTCCGGATGGTATGACTGGGCTCTTCTTTCAAAGATACTGGAGCATAGTGGGGGAGCAGGTTACTAAGGAGGTTCGTGCTTTCTTCTTATCTGGACAGTTTCCTCTGGAATGGAACTATACTCATATCTGCCTACTGCCTAAAATTGAGGATCCTTTTCTGATGACTGATTTGAGGCCCATCAGCCTGTGTTCGGTTCTATATAAGATCATATCGAAGATAATGGTGAACCGGCTCAAACCCTTCTTACCAGACATTGTTTCTCCAACTCAGTCAGCGTTTGTAGAGGAACGGCTCATAACTGATAACATCCTCATCGCCCATGAAATCATTCACTCGTTAAGAACTGATAAAAGCATCTCAAAGGAGTACATGGCCATCAAGTCGGACATGTCAAAGGCTTATGACCGGGTTGAATGGGGTTATCTAAGAGCCTTGTTGGTGGCGATAGGATTTTCGACTAGGTGGATAGAAAGGGTGTTGTTCTGTGTCTCAACGGTTAGATACTCCACCCTCATCAATGATCAACCTTTTGGTAGTATCCAACCTGAACGAGGGATTAGGCAGGGGGATCCTTTGTCACCGTTCCTCTTCGTGCTTTGCACTGAAGGCCTAATACATCTCTTGGAAAAAGCGGTTCAGAGTGGCGCGATCCAGGGTATTCAGTTCTCTCCGGAAGGTCCTATGGTCCATCATATGCTATTTGCGGATGACAGTCTACTCATTTGTAAAGCGACGATGGAACAAGCTTCAGAGCTGATGAAGATCCTAAAGGTATATGAAAAAGCCACAGGCCAGCAGGTTAATGTGAACAAATCGGCTATCACCTTTGGGTCTAAGGTGGTGAATCCTGTCAAGAAACTCATTCAAGACATCACGGGCATCACCAAAGAAGGAGGATCAGATGCTTATTTAGGTTTGCCAGAATGTTTCAGTGGCTCTAAAACCAAATTATTAGCCTACATCTACGACAAACTTAAGGACCGACTTTCTGGTTGGTTTGCTAAACTCCTCTCGTTCGGAGGCAAAGAGGTTCTGATAAAGGCTGTGGCAATGGCAATGCCGGTGTATGCAATGTCCTGTTTCAAACTGACAAAAAAATCTTGTGAAAATCTCACAAAGGCAATGGCAGATTTTTGGTGGAACTCGTTGGAACATAAGAGGAAGATACACTGGTTAAGCTGGACAAAGATGAGCTTGGCGAAGGAACAGGGAGGTTTAGGTTTTAAAGATATACAAAGCTTCAACCAAGCGTTACTAGCCAAACAGGCGTGGAGAATCTTGAATCACCCTGAGTCTCTTTGCGCAAGAGTTTTTAAAAGCAGATACTTCAATGCTTCTGACTTCATGTCTGCCAAGAATGGTCCAAGACCCTCATATGCATGGAGGAGTATCCAATTTGGAAAGGAGCTGCTGAGTCAAGGATTACGTAAACAGTTGGGAGATGGAAGATCAGTTTATGTTTGGACAGAAGATTGGATTCACGGTGTTGAGAGGAGAAGACCCTTGATGAAGAATATTTTTGTCGATCTTTTGCTCAGAGTTAGTGATCTGATTGACCATCAGAACAGATGTTGGGATATGGAAAAACTTGAGGAATTATTCTATGAGGAGGACATAAGGAGTATTTTAGCCATGAAACTAATTTTTGATCAGCAGGACTATTGGGTGTGGCTTCATAATAGGAATGGCAGCTACTCAGTCAAATCAGGTTATTGGTTCATCAATAATCTGGTCAGAAGAACCGAGATCCAAGAAGCTGAAGCTAGGCCTTCCTTGAACGTTCTTAAAGAGGAAGTATGGAAGTTCTCAACGACACCTAAGATCAAAAATTTTATTTGGAGGGCTTTAAGCAACGCGATACCGGTCGGCGAATTGCTAGTGAAGAGAGGGATCAGATTGGACCCAGTGTGTCAAGCTTGTGGATTCCAGGGGGAATCTATAAACCACATCCTTTTTGGTTGTCCTATTGCTAGACAAGTCTGGGCGTTAGCCAACGTTCCATACCCCAAGAATGGGTTTGATGATGTTTCTCACTACTCAAACTTCCATAACCTGTTTTTGCTGATGAAGAACTCAAACATTCCAGAAGAGGTGAAAAATTCTATTCCTTGGATTGTTTGGTACTTATGGAAGTACAGAAATGGGATTATTTTGAAGGAAAACAGGGAGGGGCTGCAGATTTGGTGTTAAAGATTAGAGAGGAAGCTGAATTTTGGTTATTGGCACAACAAAATGAGAAGCAAAGAGAGAAAAAGGAACAAGATGCATTGACGTTGGTTGTGAAGTCATGGTCTTGTCCTCCTCGTGGTTGGCTAAAGTGCAATATAGGTGTTTGCAGAAACAATGAGCAGAAGAGATGTGGGGCTGCGTGGGTGTTAAGGAATGACAAAGGCAAGGTTCTAATCCATAGTCGGCGTGCGTTCTATAATATTTATTCTGCTGATGAGGCGAATTTTCAGTGTCTACGATGGGCTATAGAGAGTATGAACGATCACCATCTCAACAGAGTTATATTTGCAGTGGATGATGATACCTTACCTAATGTTATTTCAAGACCAAAAGCTTGGCCAAACTTCAGATGGCAGCAATTGAAACTGATGGAAAGTTTGAGAAAGATAGAGTGGTGGAGAGTGGTGAAAGAGGAGAGAGTAACTAATAGAGGGGCTTTCCTCATTGCTCAAAGTGTGATCAAGTTGGGTTTTACGCAATCGTATGTTGCTCAAGCCTCGCCACGATGGATGCTACAGTTCTTTGAGAATGAGGAAATTGCTCCCTCTGTGTAGTTGGAATTTCCTTTTGTGCAGGGAAGGTTTTTGGTTCTGCTAATGGATGGGCTGCTGCGTATAGTTTGTTGGAGGAAGGATATGGCTTTATTTTTTGGAAGTTATGGTTGTTATGATGCTTCGTTGTTTAAAGCAGGGTGTTGTTAGTCTTTGTATTGTAATGGATGTTCTTGCTTGATGGATCAAGCCTTATATTAATCTAACAGATGACAAAAAAAAAAAAAACGAAAAGAAAAACCAAGAAGGCTTGACATCTATTGTATGTCCTGTATTATAGATAAAGCCTCCGTCTTGATAGTTTCTTCAGTGAAACCCTGATTTAACTCATCATCAAGTATGTGGCAATCACTCATGAACGCTGTTTGCTCATATCTAGATCTCCTTATCTGTTGTACTGCCACAAGCATTGTTGCTTCTACTTCTGATGATGAATCTAAGGGACTAACGGACGAGGATCTTGGAACTGATGAATGCCTTCTTTGCTATATACCAAGCATCCAATACCTGGAGTCTCTTTCTCATCTTTCCATGAAGCATCAACCAAACAGTAACAAGAAATAGTAGTAGGGGCTAAGGAGTACATCTCGAATAGCTGTGGCGCTTACTTGCGTTTCTCTTTATTAACATTTAGCTGTTCACTAAGTCAAGGCATCATCCCCACAAGGCAAGAGATGACATACAGAAAACGTCGAAAGCCTAAGCAATAAGAAACAATAATTAACCGTAAAAGAAAAGAAAACAATAACAAATAAAATGGGGAAAATTACTTGCGAGAACGATGTTAATTCCTTATCTTTTAAGTAAGTTTTGCCAACGAATCTCATGTGTAAGTAAAGAGTCTAACAGAAAGAGTAAATGGAAGACATAAGTGAAAGGCTAATCAACACTCTCCAAGTGAGACAAGTCTGTTTTGTTGTTTCCTTTTACGTCCTGAAGCAGGTTCCTTGATTTGCACTAGGTCTGGAACATAAGAGCAAACAGTTGGCCTACAGTTTCCGTCTCCGCCTAAACCTTCTACGAGCTCCATCTTTTTTAAGTATCCATCCTCTCCAAAAATGTTAAATGTTTCGTAGTCTTGTTCAAAAGCCATGGCGACTTTCTTCTCCTCGTCAATTAAGAAACTATCAGCTGTGATCATAGGGTCAAGTTCCGTTTCCACCACCCTCAAGAACTTGCTCCACAACACCTCTTCGGCCTCAATCTTAGTAGTAATCCATATCTCAAACTCCATTGGACCTGCTTCGTTGTAAGTAAGTAAAACCGCAAGCTTCTCTTCTCTAACACATGATAAAGTCACACAGTCATGACGCCCAGCATCGAATGGAAGACGCAGAAGGAGACCAAAGCTTTCACTTGTAAAATCGAAACAGATTATGTGATCGTCAAGCACGTCTTCTTCTTCCATGTTCCTTTGTGAAGCAGGCCAGTAAGTGTTTCCTTTGAGAGACACTTACTGGCGGGAATCCGTCAGAAATATCGATGATTATTGTTATCGTTGGAAGTAGTCGCTAATCGGTTAGATATCCGTCAGACATTTCCGACGGATTTCCGACGGTTTCAGCAACGTATTCGGAAATCCGTCGGAATTCCGTCAGAGTGTCGGCATCTTTCTTCTATAAATACATGCTCTCCTCATTTCCCCTCAGTCACTCTTCACTTCTCTCTTCTTTCTCTCTTTGGAAACAACATTTTCGAAAAAATCATGTCTTCATATAATTTTCGTGCGTGGATGTATAATTATCATATGGATCCAAACACCAATTTACTTACGGAAGAATACGCGAGAGGCATTGGAGAATTCACGACAAATTGAAGAACGAGTAAATGCAAATACATAAACCAAGGTTTTTGTACTGAGACTAATCATCTCATTTTGATGATATCCTTGCTCATACAATGAAAACTTGTTTCTGGGTGCATTGTAATGTTTATAAACCTCAAGAATTTATTAATAGCTACGACAATGAAAGACAAGTATGAAAGACTAATCAATAATCATCCGTTAAGATTATCACACTGCTACGATTGTCAATAGCGGCAAGTCTCAGGCCCGGCCCTGGGGTAAAGCCCATAAAGCTCATGCTTTAGGCGCCACAAGATATTAAATAGTTTAGGGGCTCCATTTCAACTAAAAGATGTTGTAGCCTAGTGGTTGTAACCTCCTCTTCTGTCCTCCTTGTTCAAGGTTCAACGCCCCTTTTCTTTCTTTTTAGTAATAATTATGTTTTTTTTCCTTTTACTGAGAATAACATATTTATACATTCAAAGATACAGAAGACTTGTGGGGTTGCATGTTCGAACATTTTTATTCTTTTGATATGTATATTACATTAAATTATATGTTTAAATAAATAATTTAATCAAAAAAACTTAATTATTTCTATTGTTTTTTTATCTTCTTCATCTGTCTTTCTTTTCAATTTTATTTTGGTTTTCTTATAATAGCTATATGAATAAGATAAATTATAACAATTAAATTAATTATCATTTAGTCATGTGTCAATGTTTATCTGTGATTGACCTTTTTCGGAATAAGTTAGCCGTCATTATTTTTTTCTTCTAATTTGGTTAAAAACTTTTGAAATTCAAAAAAAATTATAACTATCCTATCATTTTAATATTTTCTAAATATCTGTGAACAAAATTTAATTTTTGAATTTGATGTTAGCATGTTTAACAATATGTTTTACCCTATCTATAAATTATATATTTTATTGGTTTTTTTTGGATTTCTAAAAGTGTGATATTAAAATAATATTAGAAAATCAACAAAGTGAACTCTAAATAGGAAAAAAAGCAGATAATGTGATCTGCAAATATTTTTTTGATGTTTTTTTCTCTTTTTAAAAATAATTTAAGGTTTAATAATATTTGATATAATTTTGATTATATAGTTAAAATACAGTAAATTTTAGTTATAATAAGGGGTAGCATTTTTCTAAATCGCTTTAGGCGCCAAACGGGTCCGGACCGGCACTGGCAAGTCTGGACATGTTTTGATCAAATCGTTGCTTTTCTAAGTCGCTTTGTTGTTTCCTTTTACCTCCTCCTGCAGCAGCAGGTTGAACTAGACTTGGAACACAAGGGAACACGTTTACGGTAAAGTAGTTTACGTATATGCATGCACGTTCTACGAGCTCCAGTTTTTTCAAGTATCCATCCTCTCCAACAATTTTAAATGTTTTGGAGAATTTGTAATCAAAACCCATGGCGACTTTCTTCTCCTCGTCAATGAAGAAAAAACCACCTGTAATCAGAGGGTCAAGATCCGTTTCCACCACTCTCAAGAACTTGCTCCACAACACCTTTCCGGCCTCAATCTTAGTAGTAATCCATATCTCAAACTCCACTGGACATGCTCTGGGGTGGGTAAGTAAAACCACAAGCTTCTCTTCTCTAACACATGATAAAATCACATAGTCACTATACCCAACGTCAAACGGGAGACGTAGAAGAGGACCAAAACTCTCACTTGAAAAATCAAAACAGATTATATGATCGTCAAGAAAGTCTTCTTCTTCTCTGTTCCTTTGTGAAGCAGGCCAGTAAGTGTTTCCCTTGAGAGACACGCCACGCTGAGCAAACCCTATACGCCAGTAATGTGGAGTAACATCAAGAGTCTTCCATGAACTAGAGTCGAAATCGTAAATCTCATACCATGAAAGCTGGTCTATGGGTGCCATGTAATATTGATCTATAAACCTCAAGAATTTGTAACTACGACAAGAGCCTTTGTCCTCGTATCCAAGAGCGTAACTGAACGTGTCCCGTCCATAAAGGCGGTGAGAGTATCTAAACCCTATCGACCTTGTTTGAACCCAATATGGATTCCAAACGACAACTTTGGTAGCATCATCTTCCAAGACGCATAACAATAAACCTCCACAGTGTATAACCTGAGATATCTTTATTTGTTTGTCTAGGCCAGTAAGCTTACCTTTCCGCTCTATAAATGGATCTTCATTGCTGAAGAGAACGACCTTCATGAGATATAAATTGTAATCCATCAAGGCGACCATCGTAGACTCACCTTCTCTTTCTGCTCTTAGTTTATCAATGTGCATCTTTGAAAAGCTTCAAGTCTTGGATAAAGAGTTCCACTCTTCGCAAGTTAATCGCACTGCTCTCATATTTTTCAAGGGAACCCTAGAGAGGATCTCCTCTACCATATTTACGGGAAGATCGGAGATCTTCGTCGTTGTTTCAATCGGGATTGACTTGTCGAGCGACGAAGTGACTGTCATGTCGGCATTGTCGACTGGAGTGTCGATGGAGGTGGTGTGGCCGCCCACTGTACCCTTCAAGACGAGCTCTTCGGCCATGGTATTAGGGTTGTTGAGGAGAGAATCTAGGTTTTTTGTTATTAGAAGATGTGATCAAGGTTTCAACTAGTGTAAATATATAGCTGTAAATTTATTAATGTAGATTTTTTGTCAAATTTTCGATGTAATTGTATTGGTTGTATCAGTAAAAAAATTATTGTAAATATTTATTTATACTATTATTTGAGAAGTTAATTTACTTATTTATCAATTATCTATGATTTTAAGTAATTATTTTTATTTGTTATGTTTTTAATAATTATATATAGATTTAATATAATTAAAACGAATTTATATTAGTAATATTATATTCTTAAAAATGAAGATAATTTTTATATATTATGTTGTTATCTTAAAATGTATTTTCTATTATTAAATTTAAAAACTAAGATAAAAATATAATTAATATAAATCAAGCTTAGATTAGATCATTTTGTATATTTTTCATGTTTCTAATAATTTCTTATTTCTTATATAATTAAAACAGATTTATATTAATAAAATTATTTTCTTAGAAATAAGATTCTGTATTATGTTGTTATCTTAAAAATATATTTATAAAATGTAAAAAATTAAGATATAAAAATATAATTATGTTGTGGAAAATGTTGTTCTTTCTCATTCATATCTCCTTATATTTATACATGGGAATAAACTGTCATAAGGAATATTATATTCCTTATGCTATGATGATAATGATAACATCAAATACAAGAGATAAATACATGTCAACCTAATATTTATCCTAACACTCCCCCTGGTTGACATGTCTGGTTCATGGCTTGTTACATGCTTTAGATGTTGCCTCATTAAAACCTCTCCTGGTAAACCCAAAACCCAATGTGGTAAAAAGGGAAGCCAGGACAGGAAAAAGAGTACAACACATGTAACTCCCCCTGATGAATGCAACACTATAGATGACGCATTCCTATCTGGTGTCTGAGCTTCCGGAACGTCGAGGTTGCCTATGACTTGGTGAAGATGATCAGTTGGATTCTCATTTGAATGAATTTGTAACTCTTGGACGTCTTTATGTCTCCTGGAACTCCATTAAGATGTGTTCATGACGTACATCTTTGCTGCTGATCACTCTATGTCTTGGTTGGACGGATGGCACTCGACCAGTACTCAGATGGATTTTTAATCTGCGATTAAATCTTACTCGCAGGTCCTTTCATGTCCCACGGATCTTCTAGTCTCATGGCTTAGCCATTACGTGGACATTTCAATATATATTGAATCATTGACCCAAACACATACGAACCACTTTGTTTCATGTCTTTTGTCCATTCAGACATTTATCACTTCGTATGTACCAACGACTTTATCCATTGTACCCAATCTTTGATCACAAGGAATCCATACATCTTTTGTATGCTTACATGGACTGATCTGAATTGTTCTTATAGAACTTTTCTGCTAAGCTTTACTTAGTCTATGCAGCTGTATTGTTTCATTTTAGAGAATTTTTTTTCTCATCTTTCTTATCTCTTTTGTGGTACCTTTAATCTTTGTTTATCCAGTGAACCATATGCTACTTTTACATGCTTTAATCTATGACCAGACTTTGTCAAATTAGTAGCATCCACCACATTGGAGTATATCTCTTTATAAACTTTTCTTAATCTCTGTGAGTATCCTTGTGTTATCAAGCCATGCTTGAATGTTCTATTATCTCACGATTTTTTCACAAGAACTTTTATTCATCACTGGTTTGTCTGATGGCGTTTCTATGGCCAATACGCCCATAACTCTTTATTTATATTCTGCCCCCACGGTTTCTTTTTATCTTTATGAGTACTCTTACGTGGGTTCATGATCCTCGCATATATCTCTATGGTCAAGTGCTACTTATCTTGCGCATTTTTATATCATTGGTATCGATACCCTTTCTGCGTTCCATTGTATTCCAGACATGATCCAATTGGTTTGAGATCTTGTTATCTAGGACCTTTAATACCTAGCAGCTTGGCGTCCCAAGCTACATGGTCTGGTACCTTAGATGTTTCAGTCGGCCGACCTTATTTCTATGTCTGGTCTGGTTTCCTTATTAACCTCGGATTTCATATTTTATGCACCTTTTCTCTTTTCCGAGGTTCCTTTTATTATGGAACATATTGGTCTATCTATAATAGACTCTGTAGCAACTTGGTTGTGTCTCTTCTAGGACATCAAACTCGTTTGGTGCTAAGCTGGTATGACCTTTTTCTTTTCATTTCTCGGGTCTATGTGTCTGGCATCTAATTTAGCTAGCTTTGCATAATCTTTTCTTTCTTTAGACGTCTTAAATCTCATTCTCTGGTCCGAGGATCTTGCCAAGACAATGATGGTCAATACCATTCTCTTTTTCTTATCATATCCAGCTTATATCTTTCTCCTTCTGATGTTGGATAGTAGGATTCATAATCATGCAATCCGTGTACCTGGCCACAATCTGATCACCCATATTTGGCTCAAGGTTTATTTAAAACTCGTGGGAGAAAGAAATACTTATCCAACATATATTCCCAATCCTCTTCAGAGGTTCCATCTTAGACGGCACATATGTCTGTGGTGGTTTGTTTAATAAAAATCTCAAGATGGTATATGTCTGGCTTTATTGACCCGTATTCATTCTGAGATGGGAATATCTATGCTCACTTATATGGCCTGATGCATACATTGCATTGTACATGTAAATTCATAATGTCCCTAAGCATTAGGCTGGACTTGGGTGATTTATCACCAAGAGAACCTGAATTTCTAAGCCTTTTATGACATGGTTACAACCCATGTTATGCGAATTTTCTTGTATGGTCATGTATCACTGGGTTTAATCCTCACTCCCCCTCATGAACATACTTATTTTTCGTGATGCTTAGGACAATAAAGCCTAATGAGTTTTCCTTGTGTACATGTTACACAACGTGAGATCTTATGGGATAACTCTGGTGCCTTTGCAATAGCAATCAAGTTTTTAGACCTGGATGGCTAATCCAGTCATGCCATTAAGTGTAATTTCATGGGCATACCAATTTGGGTATTCATGGCTCTTTTTGCCTCTTAACATACTGATTCTTAGCATAGTTTAGATCAGTAGAGAATTCGTGTATAGTCTTGACCATTTTTATAAGGCCTTAGGCAATTTTCTTTAATGTCAAGAAACTTTGTTTTCTTTTGCCCATTGTTTCTATTTGGAAACCATTCAATGAGTCTGTATGGGTGAATAAAATCCATGCCCTTTAGGTAATGCCTTAGTCGTAGGTCTTATTAGACCGACTATACACTCATTTATAAATTTTTCTTGTCGAAATATAGCTTAATCATTTAGACAACTATATGTTTCAGAATTCATAAATTTATTTTGATTATCACGATTGCCATCTTGGACCAAATGGGGTTTTAGATTCTTCCCTTTTGGACTCTCTTGATAGAGGTCACAATGATTATTTGGGAGTTCTATATGTTTTATCCAAATAGTTTTATTTTCCACACCTATGGCTCAATGATTTGTTGGTCGGGTGTTGTGGTTTAGAAATACCACGGCTTACTTGCCCTCGACCATGGCCAAAATTTTGGGTCCACGATAGTTATTGTAGTTTATACGGCCACGGTCCGAGTTTGTTAACCTCGACCATATGAGCTGTTAATAGCCACGACCATATGCATTTATGCAAGGTAAAATTTTGATGGAAATATCATGTTTCTGGTCCCGACCACGGGGTGAATGGGTTTGAAATCCATGGCCTTTGCTATAGTGGTTCGGTCGACCATGGCTCACATTATAGTGGCCTCGACCACGTCTTTTTCATCAACCACGGCTGCGACCATAATGGTTCCTATGGCCGTGTGGATTATTTTTATGGACGTGGTTAGGTCCTAGACGGGTTTTAGGTCGAGTATAGATACGATAGATCAGGTTCGATCTTAGGATAATCTTTGTGTCTAATGATTATATGTAGCTTTAGGGTTTCGACTTTTAAGATCATATTATCAACCAATTCAAGAATTTTAGAATTCAAACAATCAACTAGTCAACACACATGGTTTTCATGTTTTGATCAAATCGTTGCTTTTCTAAGTCGCTTTGTTGTTTCCTTTTACCTCCTCCTGCAGCAGCAGGTTGAACTAGACTTGGAACACAAGGGAACACGTTTACGGTAAAGTAGTTTACGTATATGCATGCACGTTCTACGAGCTCCAGCTTTTTCAAGTATCCATCCTCTCCAACAATTTTAAATGTTTTGGAGAATTTGTAATCAAAACCCATGGCGACTTTCTTCTCCTCGTCAATGAAGAAAAAACCACCTGTAATCAGAGGGTCAAGATCCGTTTCCACCACTCTCAAGAACTTGCTCCACAACACCTTTCCGGCCTCAATCTTAGTAGTAATCCATATCTCAAACTCCACTGGACATGCTCTGGGGTGGGTAAGTAAAACCACAAGCTTCTCTTCTCTAACACATGATAAAATCACATAGTCACTATACCCAACGTCAAACGGGAGACGTAGAAGAGGACCAAAACTCTCACTTGAAAAATCAAAACAGATTATATGATCGTCAAGAAAGTCTTCTTCTTCTCTGTTCCTTTGTGAAGCAGGCCAGTAAGTGTTTCCCTTGAGAGACACGCCACGCTGAGCAAACCCTATACGCCAGTAATGTGGAGTAACATCAAGAGTCTTCCATGAACTAGAGTCGAAATCGTAAATCTCATACCATGAAAGCTGGTCTATGGGTGCCATGTAATATTGATCTATAAACCTCAAGAATTTGTAACTACGACAAGAGCCTTTGTCCTCGTATCCAAGAGCGTAACTGAACGTGTCCCGTCCATAAAGGCGGTGAGAGTATCTAAACCCTATCGACCTTGTTTGAACCCAATATGGATTCCAAATGACAACTTTGGTAGCATCATCTTCCAAGACGCATAACAATAAACCTCCACAGTGTATAACTTGAGATATCTTTATTTGTTTGTCTAGGCCAGTAAGCTTACCTTTCCGCTCTATAAATGGATCTTCATTGCTGAAGAGAATGACCTTCATGAGATATAAATTGTAATCCATCAAGGCGACCATCGTAGACTCACCTTCTCTTTCTGCTCTTAGTTTATCAATGTGCATCTTTGAAAAGCTTCAAGTCTTGGATAAAGAGTTCCACTCTTCGCAAGTTAATCGCACTGCTCTCATATTTTTCAAGGGAACCCTAGAGAGGATCTCCTCTACCATATTTACGGGAAGATCGGAGATCTTCGTCGTTGTTTCAATCGGGATTGACTTGTCGAGCGACGAAGTGACTGTCATGTCGGCATTGTCGACTGGAGTGTCGATGGAGGTGGTGTGGCCGCCCACTGTACCCTTCAAGACGAGCTCTTCGGCCATGGTATTAGGGTTGTTGAGGAGAGAATCTAGGTTTTTTGTTATTAGAAGATGTGATCAAGGTTTCAACTAGTGTAAATATATAGCTGTAAATTTATTAATGTAGATTTTTTGTCAAATTTTCGATGTAATTGTATTGGTTGTATCAGTAAAAAAATTATTGTAAATATTTATTTATACTATTATTTGAGAAGTTAATTTACTTATTTATCAATTATCTATGATTTTAAGTAATTATTTTTATTTGTTATGTTTTTAATAATTATATATAGATTTAATATAATTAAAACGAATTTATATTAGTAATATTATATTCTTAAAAATGAAGATAATTTTTATATATTATGTTGTTATCTTAAAATGTATTTTCTATTATTAAATTTAAAAACTAAGATAAAAATATAATTAATATAAATCAAGCTTAGATTAGATCATTTTGTATATTTTTCATGTTTCTAATAATTTCTTATTTCTTATATAATTAAAACAGATTTATATTAATAAAATTATTTTCTTAGAAATAAGATTCTGTATTATGTTGTTATCTTAAAAATATATTTATAAAATGTAAAAAATTAAGATATAAAAATATAATTATGTTGTGGAAAATGTTGTTCTTTCTCATTCATATCTCCTTATATTTATACATGGGAATAAACTGTCATAAGGAATATTATATTCCTTATGCTATGATGATAATGATAACATCAAATACAAGAGATAAATATGGTCGATATGTTAAGGCCAAATCAGAACAGTGTGGACGTGGGATATGTATGGTCGATATGTTAAGGCCATACGGCCATGTATGATTGCTACGATGAGATGCAAAACAATCCTAGGTCGAGTTTTAGTTATTGATCCTCAACCAAGCAATTAACCAATCGACCATGTGATCCTATATGCGATCAAGGTCGACAAGGTTTAGACCTTGGTTGGATTCAAGACCGGGTAAGGATATTATTACTTAGTGTATCATGGATGCATCAAACAATTCTAGCATCTTAATTCTCATGGATTAATCAAAATCAATCAATAATTTCTCCACCCGATTTTATTAATCATAGTACTTAGGGTTTCAAGGCCCTTATAAGTTTAATTTAGAAACTAGGATTTCAACAATCCATGGTGTGGGAACAACATGAGCATGATACAAAAGTCACACGGTCGAGTGATAATGCAATCCAAGCAATCAAACATGTTTCATTGATCAAATAAGCTATGCACACGGCCAAGAAATGTTTCAATGATCATTTTAACATTTTCAGAGTTAAGGTTTCAAGGCCTTTAGGTGATTCATATTCGAAATAGATTTATGGAACACACAATCTATCAACTTAGCTTGCATATGATCAAAAATGGAAATGTTCAAAAATGAAAATTTTAAAAATTCCAAAATGTAAATTTTCTTAAAATCTCTTATTGTCCAAATTTTAGGTCTTATGTCTTTAGGGAATTTTCCAAATTCGAGATTTATGTTTTACTTTTAATTCTATCAACTTAAACTCTCAATCAAACAAATATGGAAACATTCCAAAAACAATCAAACTCGAAAATATATCAAGTTAACCTAAAAAGGAAATTAGGGTTCTAGGGTTCATGCAAGAGTTTCGGCTAGGGTTTCCAACGAGTGAGGGAAAACAACTTTCTAGCAACCTATCCATGATATGGGCGAATCAAACTAGGGTTTTCAAGGCCCTATGATCGACATTAGGATAGATTTTACCATGCACAAACAATCAATCAATTATGTAGAGAACAAACCGATTTAAAATTTAGGGTTTAGTGTTCTTCATACAACCAGATTTTATATCCTATCATCCGGTTCTATATGATCAAGTAATCACTCAATCTATCCGATATCCTATTATAGATTTCTTGATTCCATACCTAGAGTATTGGTTTCTATTAATTAGGGTTTATAGAAGAACCTTTTCTTGTATGGAGTAGGAAATCAGACCACCTTAGAGAGGGAATGGGTTGCTCCTTTGATGTTTGTTCCTTTTGAGTTGCAACCAATGGGATTGAATCTAGCTGATATCAAGTTTGTAAGCAAGAAGGATTAGATATATTCCAAAGTCTCTATTCTGTAAGAGAAAGAAGATTAGGGTTCATGAAAAACTTAGGGTTTATGAGAAAACTTAGCTTTTGAAATCGTATGAAGATTTCAAAGCTTGACGGCGTTCACTGTAATTGTGCGTGAGGGCACGTCACTGATCGGATCGGCAAACCGTTTTCACATACTTCTTCGTCTTGTCCGGGGCTTCAATTTGATATATTAAACGTTTTCTGAGTCCACACGGTTTGAGAGAACGGACCGTTTGAAGTTCGCCGTCGATGGAAGGAGAGATTAGGGTTTTAGGTAAGTCGGCGGCGCGTTTTGTAATTGAGATTGAGAACGCGTCAGAGATCGGATCGTCAAGCCGTCTGCGGCAACAGATTCCTATCGTCTTGGGCTTCAATTTGATATGTGGATCGTCATCTGGCTCCACGGGGTTTGGGAGATACAACGGTTTGAAGTTGAGCCAGAATTAGGGTTTATGTGGATCTGGCGGCGCGAACTAAAACAGATCGTGAGGGCGCGTCTGAGATCGGATTGACAAGCCGTCTGGACCTACAGATTCTTCTCGTCGAGAGCTTCGATTTGATATATTACACGTTTTCTGGGTCCATACGGTTTGAGAGAACGGTCTCTCTAAAGTTTGCGGCCGGATTAAGGGTTTTTGGTTTTAGCTTTAGGGTAGGGACTATCGTGCTGATAACGTGTTGTGGAAAATATTGTTCTTTCTCATTCATATCTCTTTATATTTATACATGGGAATAAACTGTCATAAGGAATATTATATTCCTTATGCTATGATGATAATGATAACATCAAATACAAGAGATAAATACATGTCAACCTAATATTTATCCTAACAAATTAAATATAAATTAAGCGTAGGTCTTAAGAGTCATTGTGTTGTTTCCTTTTGGCTCTCACATCACGTTGCTTGATTTGCAGTAAGCTCGGACATAAGAGCACGGCCAACATATTATGTCTGTATCCAGTACTAGACCCAATCTGCATGCGCATTTAGTCTCTCCAACGATATCATATATATTTCTAGGGTCTTCCTCATCACCTACGGTGGCTTTCTGCTTCTCCTCAATGAAGAAACCCTTAGCCCTTAGGTGTAACCAGAGGGTTAGGTTGCGTATCCACTTAGGGGTGGGCGTACGTGATGCGCCCTTGGATAGCACACCGGGCAAAACAGACATGCATGGTTTGATCATGAGAAGAAGTAAAAATATATGTTCATTGTTTGACTCATATCTTCCAAACCACGAGGCTTATATGCATGAAATCATTTGGAGAATGTTTTTCAACTCAATTATGGAGCTCCTTGAAGAATAATCATAGCAAACAGAGTTCAGATGTGGGAGTTATATCATTTACAAGCTAGGTGATCTTTAGTTGTCGCGAATTCAAACATGTGCGCATTCAGGTGAGTTGGACCAATACTGCCTTGGAGCTGGATGAGCTAATTGACACTATATTAGATGAGCTGAATACTCAAGTGAGCTGGACTTACACTATCCTAGACGAGCTGAGCTGGATTGAGACTCATTTGGACGAGTTGAGCGATTTAGTTTGATCTTCCAAGCTAGTACGACAACCTGAGAAACTGAAAATGGCTAATCTTATTTCTGATGGACCAACGGCCAATTCAATCATGCCAAAGGAGTCTATTCATGATTCAAATGTCCAAGAAAGCTTTGGGCTTGATGGTTTTCGAAAATATTCAAAAACAAACTTGTTTGGGCCAAATGGAGAAACCGATAAAATATTGGCTAAGGAAAAAGATTGATTTCGACCAGGCCTCAAAGGGACATGTCTTGGCCTATATCAGGATCATATTCTTCACTTTTCAAAGTCTTGGTCGTATCTATATCAAGAAGTAGTCCAAGTTTCAGTCAAAACAATAATTTAGTCAAGTCTTTTCATATGCCTTTGCTACTATAAATATGTAATCTTTCTACAGAAATAAACCAATCAATTTTCTTCTTATATTTGAGTTTATTCTCTTTGTTCTTTGTTTAGAACATTTCTGTTTCTTGGTGAGGTTATCTCCGAGTAAACAAATCTTCGTTTTGTTGGACTTGTGCGTCACATCAAGCAGCAAACAAACCCTCTGGTAGTATCATCGGGCCATCCGCAACTCTTTGTGTCACCATTCAACCCATCAGTTCTCTCTTTTTGGCGAGTTAATATCCTTCGAACCGTTTGAGTGATCCTGTCCAATCCTAGGACGTATCAGTACGGATACCCGTTCGGTTCAGATCCATTCGGATTTCGGGTTTTCAGGGTTAAAGATTTTAGCTCCATTCAGATATTTATAAATTTTGGTTCGGCTCTGGTTCAAATCTTTACGGGTTCGGTTCAGATTAGGATAATCCGTTTAAATTACTTTTAAAATTTTAAAATTTATACAGACATTATATAAAAATGATTTATAACATACAAATTTGAGTAATGTATGTCAAAATACCTATATTTAACATAAAACTTGGTAGGCTTGAATATTGGATGGAGAATAAATAGATATATAAGTACTTTTGGTGTTTTGATTAATGTGTGGATATTTACTTTTGACTATTTCTATAATTTTAAAATATTTTAGACAATTTCAAAATATCTTATACATTTTGGATACATTCTTTAGATATTAAATTTAAAAATAGCAAATATATTTAAGCACATAAATCTAATTCGGATACCGTACCCGAAATATTTCGGTTCGGATCGGGTTTGGTTTCGGTTCGCTAGATACCAAAATTTTGAACCCATTAGGATATTTAATCAGTTTCGGTTCGCGGGTTTTTGATACTACTTCTTCGGATCAGGTTCGGTTCGGTTTCTCGGGTTCGGGTTTTTTGCGCAGCCCTATATCCACTATCAAGTTCTTGCTCCAGGACAACTTTTCAACCTCAAACTTAGTCGTAACCATATGCCATATTCAAATTTGTCTGAAGCCCTTAAAACCACAAGCTTCTTTCTCTAGCACATAATAAAACCACTTTGTGATCACCAGGACGAATGTAAAATGGCAGATAGTCAAGCTCGTGGTTTCTGCCCAAATACGGATTCCAAGCAATAACTTTGGTATCGTCATCTTTCAAGACGCATAACAATAGACCGTCACAGTAGATAACTTTAGATATCTTATTTTGTTTGTCTAGGCAAGTAAGTTTACCTTTAAGCTTCATAAATAAATCTTCATCGACCACGAGAACTATCCTCATGAGATATAGATTGTAAGCCATTAGTGTGATCATCTGAGACTCACTCTCCCTTACTGTTCTTGATTTTATCAATGTGCATCTTTGAAAGGGTTACATTTTTGGATAAAGTCTTCCACTCTCCGCAAGTTGATCGCACATTTTTCATATCTTTCAAAGAAACCCTAGAGAGAATCTCCTCTACCAAATTTATTGGAAGGTTGGTGATCATCGTCATTGTTTCAGTCTGTACTTTCTTTTTTTTTTGTCTCTCTCTCTCTTATCCCTTCTGCCTCAGAAAGTGTATTGTATATATAACTTATATAAAAAGGAGAGTATATTGTATATGTATATACAATCATCACCAATGTATTCTGTTATTTTTTTCTAAAAAACTATTTTTTTCTAAAATATATATATAGATATATATATATATATATGTATATAAAAGGGATGAAATTTACCTTTTTGAACAGAAAGATGAGATTTACTATAATATTTTTTTTCTAAATAGGAATCACGAAATATAGAATAATATATATATATATATATATATATATATATATATATATGATATTTCTTGCTCTATATGAATAAACTATCTAATTTGGAAGAGAAAATAAAACTGAATTTTATCTTTAAATTCTACTTCTTCCGTTACAAATAATCTATGTTTTTGAAAAAAAAAAAATTCAAAAAGAAGCATTGTTTATTCAATATAATTTTTAGTAGGTAATAGTGATAAATTAAAAATTTCAAAAAAGTAGTTGTATTTATTTAATTTCGATTGGTTAATAATTATGAGAAATATTGAATGACAAAAAAATATACATTTAATATTAAAATTTAATATATTTTATTAATACGTGTGAAAAAAAACTTAAAAGAAACATTTTGAAGCAAAAAAAAATATTTTCTTTCAAGTTGGCCACTTTTTTCCCGCGCGAAAAGTTAAGCAATTAGAAACAATAATTAAACCTAAAAACTCATCAAAAATCCAGAAAAAAATGATATTCCCTCTATTCTGTTTTATTTAACGTTTTACATCTCTGCACGTTAATTAAGGAAGCTGATGCAATCTCTATTTTAACCTTTTCAATTACTTTGAGATAATATACCTAGTCAAAAATGATAACATCACCTTAATAATACAAGAGTAGAAAAGTTATCTTCTGTCATTATTTGTATTGAATTCTGTAAACGTCAAATATATTGACACAAAATAAAAACATTAAAACGTCAAATATTACCGAACAGAGGGAGTAACATATGAAAAAGGGAAAACCAACACCAAAACAACATCTTAATTAAAAACACGCTGAACCAGAGTTAAGAGTAAATGAAAAGACATAGTTGAAAGACTAATCATCTCCTTTATTCTCCTTTTGCCTTCCTCCTGGAGATTACCAAAACATGCCACTCTGTTTAAGTGCAACAAGTCTCGCCATGTTTTGATCATATCGTTGCTTTTCTAAGTCGCTTTGGTGTTTCATTTTACCTCCTGGAGGAGCAGGTTGCTTAATTTGCACTAGGCTTGGAACATAAGAACACGCCTTTGACCTACAGTGTAAGTCTCCGCCTAAACGTTCTACGAGTTTCAGTTTTTTTAAGCATCCAGCCTCTCCAATAATGTTGAAAGTTTTGGAGTAGTCTTCTTCAAAACCCATGGCGACTTTCTTTTCCTCGTCAATGAAGAAACTACCAGATGTAATCAGAGAGTCAAGTTCCGGCTCTAACACTCTCAAGAACTTGCTCCACAAAACCTTTTCTGCCTCAATCTTAGTAGTAATCCATATCTCAAACTCCATTGGACCTGCTTCGTTGTGCGTAAGTAAAACCGCAAGCTTCTCTTCTCTAACACATGATAATGTCACATAGTCACAATACCCAGCGTCAAAGGGAAGACGCAGAAGGGGACCAAAACTCTCACTAGTAAAATCGAAACAGATTATGTGATCGTCAAGCACGTCTTCTCCTTCCATGTTCCTTTGCGAAGCAGGCCAGTAAGTGTTTCCTTTGATAGACACGCCACACTGATGACATAATATACGCCAGTGTGGAGTGATATCAAGAGTCTTCCATAAACTAGACTCGAAATCGTAAATCTCATACCATACAAACTGGTCTTTGGTCCTATAGTCAACGTACTGATCTATAAACCTTAAGAATTTGTAGCTACGACAAGAGCCCTTGTCCTCGTATCCGACAGAGTAACTGAACCAGTCATGTCCATATCGGCGGTGAGAATATCTAAATTCTATCGACCTTGATTGACCCAAATAAGGATTCCAAACGATAGCTTTGGTAGCATCATCTTCCAAGACGCATAACAATAAACCTTCACAGTGTATAACCTGAGATATCTTAATTTGTTTGTTAAGTCTACCTTGGCATACTATAAACGGATCTTCATTGTCCACGAGAAAGACCCTCATGAGATATAGATTGTAATCTATCATTGCGATTATCAGAGACTCACCTTCTCTTTCTGCTCTTAGTTTACCAATATGCATCTTTGAAAAGCTTCGGCTTTTGGATAAAGCGTCCCACTCTTTGCAAGTTAAACGCACATCTCTCATATATCTCAAGGGAACCCTAGAGAGGATCTCCTCTACCAAATTCACCGGAAGATCGGAGATCTTCGTCATTGTTTAATTAAACCTGCAACTAGGTTTATATGTTTGTTTGTCTCCTGATCCCTTGAACCTCAGAATCTCCAAGTATACAGAACAATTGAAGACTCGGAAACCCTACGTCACGTCTTGAGATGCTACAGATATATGTAATAGTTCGAAAACCCTATACGAAGCTGGGCCTACCATGGGCTAAATATATATATATATTATATAGTATATTCTTTTAGGATAATCACATTCATAATAATTCCAGTGTTTTCTTAATAATTCCAGTGTTCCTTGATCTTAAAAGCTTTTTTTTGTATTTGCGTTGTCATGTTTCAACAACTGGGTCCTTACTAGGGGTAGGAAAACAACTAAAACCAATAGTTGGCACCAAATTTTTACTCACGATATAAACTCCAGAAACTGAAACTATATATGGCTTTCCATTTTTTGGAAAAACCCTATACAGATCCCATTTACACTCCAAAGATTTACCAAGACTAATTTTCATAAAATTCTATATTTTACAATGCATAATAAAATATCTTAAATAATTATCTATTCCAAATTCACAATAAGAATAAACTAAAAGGGAAATTGCTAGTCGAAATATGACACAACACGTTGATTATACAGCTAGAGTCAAATCTGTGTTCTTATCTCTTACGTGGCATGTATTAACTATGTTTACATTTTAATCAATTACACACGTAAGTAAATCAAAGTATGTATTTAGGTAACAATCTCTCTATTACATATTCCCCTTTCGTAAATTGACTGTGTACAAGTATTATAGATTCGCAAGACACTTGGCATAATAAAAAGTGAATATAATTATGATTTATGATATACATATTGACCCACAAGTGTTGAATAAGCAAAAATATTGACCACAAAAAGTTGGAGCATCTCTTTCCATAAGCTGACAGATACACAGCACATACATCCTTATAAATAGCACCATAGTCCATATGGTTTTCAATAGCAGCAACAAGTGAACGAGGTCATGGAGAAGACAGTTGGATTTGAAAACTTGAAGATTTCCAGCAGTGATGCAACCAATGCGGTCATCAATCTCGATCAGTATGTGTTAATTTTACCCCAAAATTGGCTAAGTTCGTTTTAATTCCAAGTAACAAATATGCATGATTGTTTTTTTTCTTTGAAAAGTTAAATTAATCTCTGGCTAATGACTTCCAGATTACTTGTTCATACGAATAATAAGTTTGGAATCTCATGAAATCTCACGTCTGTTATCAATTTTGATTTTACCAAACAAACATTTTCATTAAAGTCTCGATTATTTCAAACGCTATTCTTGTTTAGTTTGTAGTATTTGTCTTTGACACTATCGTCAAATAAATTTTGTTTCAAAACCCTAATTAAGCGTTGTGATTTCATATTTGAAAAACAACTATTATAACATATAAATGTGAAGGAATTTTTTAACGCAGAAACTAAAATAATAATGAAAATAATAAAAATAAAAGAAAGATAAATTTGCTTTGTGTTAATCTTTCCCAGAGGAGATCCGACGGCATTCCAAGAATATTGGAGACAGATGAAGGAGAGATGTGTGGTGGTGATACCAGGATGGGAACTGATGAGCTACTTTAGCGATGCAACGAACGTGTGTTGGTTCCTTGAGCCAGATCTTGCTGAGGCTATCAAGGCATTGCACCGTGAGATTGGTAATGCAGCGACTGAAGAACGTTACATCGTGGTCGGTACTGGCTCGTCGCAGCTTTGCCAGGCAGCTTTGTTTGCACTTTCTTCTCTCTCTGAGGTCAAGCCTCTCAGCATTGTCGCCGCGGCTCCTTACTACTCCGTAAGCCATCACTCTCTGAAATAGATTTAAAACAAAATTATTTATTATAACAGCATGAAATATTATAAAATGGAACTTGGCGTATAGAGATGATAAAAACATATGGTAGTACTATATGGTTGTAGCATATTAGATCACAAAATTTAGAGATATAGTTTCCTAGCTACAAAACATGTTATGATGTCCTGCTTACAAGTTTCATAATACATGAAAAGTCCCAAAGATAAAAACAATAATTGAACTTTAATATTTAATCTATCCTTTAATTTCGTGTAATATCTATGTTATGTGTTGTTTACAGACATACGTGGAGGAGGCATCGTATGTTCAATCGAAGCTGTACCAATGGGAAGGTGACGCAAGAACATTCAACAAAACCGGACCGTACATCGAGATGGTGACATCACCAAACAATCCTGATGGGACCATCAGAGAGCCGGTGGTGAACCGTGGTGGGAAAGTGATACACGACTTTGCCTATTACTGGCCACACTACACTCCCATCACTCGCCGTCAAGACCATGACCTTATGCTCTTCACCTTCTCTAAGATCGCCGGTCACGCCGGGTCCCGCATCGGGTGAGAAAACAATCACTGAAACGTGACACATTTGGTCCTTATGTATTCAACTCGTTACATGGATAATTATTGAGTTATTTTACTTTTTTTTGAGTGAAGGTGGGCGTTAGTGAAGGACATAGAGGTGGCCAAGAAGATGGTGCAGTATCTAACAATCAACTCCATTGGTGTGTCTAAGGAGTCACAGATTCGAGCCACCACGATCCTCAACGAACTCACCAAAACTTGTCGCATCAAATCGGAGAGCTTCTTCGAGTATGGTTACGAGGAGATGAAGTCACGGTGGGAGAGGCTACGCTGGGTCGTAGATAAGACCGGTGACACATTCACTCTTCCTAATTACCCTCAAGCCTTTTGCAACTTCTTTGGCAAAAGCAGCTCCACTTATCCTGGTATTAAACCATAAACCATTTTGTGCGTGTTGAATTATAAAAGGTCCTGGTCGTCCACTAATGGTTTTGGATATTGAAATGGTTGTTGCAGCGTTTGCATGGCTAGGGTGTAAAGAAGAGAAGGATCTCGAAAGTCTCATGAAGGAAAATAATGTTTGACAAGAGGAGGAGACCGATGTGGCAGTGATAAGAAGTACGTACGCGTCAACATGCTTGGCCCCAACAAAGACTTTGAAGAGTTTCTCCACAGACTTCTCACTATGAAGGATCGTAACTGCTTTGAGCCTTAAGTTATTGTTTTTTTTTTTTCATATGACATTTCAATAATGGTTTTCTTTTCGTAATGTTGAGCACAATGATATTGTGATGTTTTCCTTTCTTCATAATTTTACCCTATAATAAATTTAAAGATTTTCTTATTAATCATTAAGTGTTAACAAAAATGATTTTTCTATTTGGAAATATAGTTTTAAAAAATGGAGTCGATAGTGTTTAAAAAAATGGATTCAATAAAAATACTTAGCAAAATAGAAAGTGTATTATTAACGAGTTCGCAATGAGAGGAATAAAACCCTAACCTAGATTCACATGATGAATCTCCAACAACTATACGCCTATACCAATATATTTGTGTAAAATATTTATAGTTATACCTTTTAATCAATATATTTCTTGATTAAAAATTAATTGACATCCAAAAAATATGATGTCTAGAAAGTTATCATCAATTTGAGGTTGAATTTATATGTTACATGGAATCAAAAGCGGATACGCAAAAGCGAAACCGTATAAAAGCGTAAAAGCATATTTTTCCAAAAAAAATTAGGATACATGTTGGAAACATATATATAAATATATATATATATATATATATATTAAAATACGAGAAATTTTTAAATTTATGACTAAAATAGTATATTATAATTATTGAAATAAATCATTTATTCATTTCTAATAATTTTAAATGATTTCATAATATAATTGTGAAAATATAAATAAAATAAAATTTATAAATTATCATCAAATTAATTATTATTAATATTTCATGAATAATTGACACTATATATTTAAATACATGTGCTATATCTCTAATAAAAATTCAATGCATAAAGATAATTCATATTATTAATTTTAATATTTTAATATTTTAATATTTATATTCTATTTATTTTTATATTATTAAATTTTAAATCTTATACAAAAAACATAAAAACACAATTTTATATTTTATTTATTTATTGATGACATGGTGTTTCATCTAACGGAAGCATCATTCCAAAACGGAATTGTAAGGTTCTAACGTGTTTTTAAATATGATATTTTAAAAACGATTTTGAAGTAAGATTTTGTAAATTTCCACAAGATTCTGATTCCAATTTTGGTTCAGAAACGGAAGCGGATAAGCAAAAGCGAAACCGTATGGAAGCGTAGAAGCAATATTTAAAAAAAGAAGGCGGGTACATGTTGAAAACGTGTATATAAATATATAAAATACGAGAAAAAAATAAATTTATGAGTAAAATAATATATGATAATTACTAAAATAAAGTATGTATTCATTTATATAATTTTAAATAATTTCATATTATAATTTTTGAAAATAAAATAAAATAAAATGTATAAATTATCATCAAATTAATTATTTTTAATATTTCATGAATAATTGACACTATATATTTAAATAAATGTGTTATATCTCTAATAAAAATTCAATGCATAAAGATAATTCATAGTATTAATTTTAATATTTCTATTCTCTTTATTTTATATTATTAAATTTTAAATTTTATATATAAAAACATAATTTTAGATTTTATTTATTTATTGATGACATAGTGTTTTTTCTAAACGGAAGCATCATTCCAAAACAGAACTGTAAGGTTCTAGCATTTTTTTAAAGCAAGATTTTGTAAACTTTCACAAGGTTCTGATTCCGATTTTAGTTCTGGAATGGAAGCGAACGTCTAAATTAATTTGTGGATCAGATCGATTATAAATTGAGCTGGAAAGTGTGGATTAGAGTAATACCATTTTCATTTATACGAGTGTCGAATTCATTATTAATTGGTGATCAGGAGTATATTAACACATCATTTTTAATTTTACTAGGTGGAACTTATCAATAGTAAAGCTCAAATTACATTGTCAGTTATAAGTCTAGTCCGACGCAAATTGGTAAACTTATGGATCTTATCGGTGACACCAAACAATACAATATAGCATTAGAGATTATGTGAGAGTTATTGGTTCATGTTCATGTATTTTAATGGATTTAAAAATTCAAACTAAATCAAGTGTTATTGATTTTATAATTTTAAAGTTCATATTGAAATCATATGTTATTGGTTTCATGATTTATAAATTCTAATTTAAATCATGTGTTATTCAATTATCCAGATTTACTAATGGATTTGATTTTATAATATATTTGAATGGATTTGTATGGATTTCTTTGTTAAAATACAAAGACCTCAAATCCGAGGAGGAAAACTTCACGGATTTGTAAATACAAATTAAAATTTCTATGTTAGATTTGGAAAATCAGTATAATTTTTCATTGATTCGAAAATACTTATATTGACATTTCTTAATACATTCAAGTACATAAACCAATAATGTCTCCTAAAAAAATAGAGATATGGACTGTACACAATGATAGTCCTCTGGTGCTGAATTACGTCCTACCAAATATTTAAGAGCATCCACTACAAGATGCTGCCGCAATACCGACGGCACTTTTTCGTCGGAATTTCGTCGGGATAAGCTATTCCCGACGAAATTCCGACGAAAAAGGCCGTCGATATGGCTTCGTCGGAAACTCAAATGTCGTCGGGAATCCGTCGGAAAATTCTGACGGAATTCCGAGGATTTCCGACGACTACAATTTCCGACGCCGTCCCGACCAAATACCTGATCGGAAAATTCTGTCGGAAAGGACTCGGAAATTCCCGACGGATCATGGCCGTCGGGAATTTCCGACGGATCATGGGCCGTCGGGAATTTCCGACGGAAATCCTCTGTCGGAA
>CAJHQP010007909.1:0-29724 GCA_905132765.1 Moricandia arvensis
GAAGTTTGCGACACTTGAGATCCAGCGCCCACACTTGTCTAGCTCTTTAACTCATTCTTTCCCTCTCATTTGGTTAATTCTTACAACTTAACCTATTTCTGACCTGAAACGTATTTACTTGATCTAAACCGCATCCTTAGCTCATATCCCTCGAACCATGGTCAGGTCCACAATCCTTATCAGGGATTGGGGCGTGCTCTAATGGGGGCATCCACGTAGGACACCCCTATGTTGACCCAAGTGGGGAAGCGCTAGTATTGATCGGGACCGGAGCATTGTCGAAGACGACAACCGGGCAAGACAAGTTTGTGAGGGATAAATGAAGGGAGGCACAAAAAACCCGCCAAAAAGAAAACCTATGCAGGATCGACGTCAGGAAAAGAATTCTCAAGTTTGAGGTGGTGACTTGGCTGTACCTCACAGATGATTTACCTTTAAGGGTAGGGTCAGAATTTCCGGAAGAAGGAAATTTGCGATAAGATACTTGGGCCGTTCAAAGTTCACTGGAAAGAGTTGGGGCGGTGGCATACAAGTTGGACTGCAGCCAAAATGGATGCATTCATTAATGAGTCCATGTCTCCCAACTCAAGAAATATCTGTCGGAACCAAGACGTTGTACTTCCAGCTACTTTCCTGATGATTTAGGAAAGAATTCTAACCCCTTAGAAACCAAGGGCCGGTTCGAATAATAGATCGAATGTAAAAAAGCAAACTAGGGGAAAAAAACAGTCCAAATAATTAAGGTCATGTGGACTGTAGTGGGAAAGAAATTATCACTTGGGAAACCAGAGGCAAGGATGAAAGCTGAGTATCCTGAGTGGTTTGAACCAAGTTTTGTTTCTGAGGAAAAACTCGATTCCGGATTTCCGAGGAGAATCCATTACTAGTGGGGGAGGACTTGCTAGCACCCCCAAACCGAATAAGGAATCGTGGGATCCTGACCATGGTTCAAGGGAATGAAGCTAAGCGATCGTTAGATCAAGTTAGTTAATACGTTCCATTGCGTCAGAATAGGGCGCCGTTTAAGTTATAAGCGAACTTAACCAAATGAGAGCGGAAGAAACGAGTTAAAAGAGCTAGCACCAGTGTTTGGGTAAGTGCGACCAAGTGTTTACGGGCCCATCCGACCAGCAAAACAAGCTCGACCAAGCTCAGCTCAGCTCAACATTACCTAGGCCAGCTCATCATCTGAGCTACTAGCTCACTCAGCTGACCAGCTGGGGATCAGCTCAACTCAAGCTGCGGGACGGAGTGTTCGGGTTCTAGGCGGTTTGCGTCCGGGGCCGTGGTGGGCCAAGGTCGGTCCCGGCCATTGGTTGGTTGGGCCTGGTGGACCCTTGGGCATTGGCATGGGCTAAGCCTGGTGGTCTGCGGGTCACGGTTGGGCTGTGATATCGACCAAGAAGGGTCTGGTATGGGCGAAGGATGCGGTGTGCGTCAAGGGTTGCAACCTATCGACCAAGTCATGCCTTTCACCAACACAGTCGTGCCTGGTTCGTGGGGCCAAGACTTACCTCGTTCCTCTATACAAATAGGGCGGTCTCCCTGCACGTTTTATCATTCAGTTTCAGAGGTACAAATACTCAGAGAGAAACGTGAGAGAGCAGAGAGAGAGAGAAGAAGAGAAGAGTTCTCGCCAAGAATAGGCCGCATTGTGGATGGTGATATTTCTGGCGAGTGTTGTTCGTTTGGGAAAGTATTTTCGCATCAGGCGCATGGAAAGTCTGATAAGTGGGAAGAACGGCTGGATAGACCCTAATGTGCGTTATCACAGGTAGGATATGGCGCGTGCGGTTCCAGCGTGTCATGCGGACTAGCCAACCGCATGTTCCGGCATTGCGTCCCATTGTTTTCATCGGATCCCTCTTAGTCTAATTTCCAGCCATTCTTCATCTTCTCTTCTGTTAATACTACGAAGGATTGTGGGGCATGTAGTTCATGGAGTTCCGACCCTGGTCTTATCAATTCACATCCCAACCGAACCTAGACAAGGGTCCGTTATGCGGGTCAATCCAGCATCGTGCCAAAGTCATAGTGCGGTTCGGTCTGAACGTTTGTAAATTCCCAACAGCGTACGAGTTGCAAGAGGTCATGAGTGCAAATGTAATGAGGCTGCAAAGTGCTGCTGAGTAACAAGACCGCTACAACTACCAGGGTTCACGCAGTACAGAACGGTACCATAGACCAATGGGTGTCATCGACCAAAGGGTGCGCAAGTACCAAAGGGTGAAAGTTATCATAGGGTGTGAGTCCAAAACACCGTACAAATCGATCCTGCGTCGATCGATGGTCTCTTGAGTCAAGCTTTATGCATCCTAATTCGATAAGGTCACTAAATAAATATAACTAAATCAACTCTCATTGGTTTCTATCAACCTAGCTCAACAATAAAATTATCGGTATTAGACCATGCTCTCGCTTGCACCTAACTATCCTATGATCAAGGTTCTAGTTAGCTACTCTAGAACACAAGAAATAAACACAACTTATATTGATAGATCTAATAATCACCTTACCAATCCTATTGTTAGTCTTAATATATCAATACCGTAATAAAACCCTAAACCTAACAAGAGATCTACTCAAACATGATCTTGTTCACATAAATCATGGATGAATAGAATAATATATATATAATAGAAATCAATAAAGAACCAGAGGAGTTCCAGGAGGACTCTGAAGGATTCCTCCCTTCTCTCCTAACCTAGAAACAATAGATAGAATAAGCTGCGTTAGCGTCCCAAGCGTAGCAGTCAACAATGTCTTAGAAAACATATTAATAAGGTATTAGCGCGTCTATGAGTATTGTAATTTGTGATGGTTTCTGGGCTTAATTCTGTCATAAAAAAAGTCGGTCCTGTCTTATGAGATCACCGTCATCTACACCAAGACTGTGCCGTCGATCTACACTCATCATCTTCTCGACAGCTTCCTCTCCGAGGAGACAGACCACTCTTCAGAAATCAGCATAACTTTAGATCTAACCGTCTGATGAACTCAAAATGGTTGCATTTGAAAGCTAACTCAAAGCTATATTCTTATGTCAAAATATCAGCTCAATTTCACTGTGAGAATGTCTTCATCCATAGCTAAACATCTGATGTATACGCGCAGTTCTACATCTCTAAAAGCTTCATAATCACCAAAGTTCTCCAGAACGTACCTGAAAGTAAAAATACTCTTAAAAATACTCCAAAAAAATATAATAGACTCTAAATAGGGCTGATATCAAGGCATAATAGTGGTAAATCAAGCCCTTATCACCATGAAACACAAAGTATGGAGAAATTTTGTAGGTGAAGAAATGTAAGCAATGGATTACAACCAGACTTATTATGAGGTAGATCTTCCTAAAGAAATTGTGAGATCTAAATTGGTGATGACCATTAAGTACAAGAGTAATGGGGATATAGAGAGGCATAAGAAAAAGTTGGGACAAGAGGTTTCACTCAAACATATGGAGAAGACTACTTGAGGTACTTTTGTACTTGTCGTCAAGCTTCACACAGTGAGGGTTGTGCTTTCATAGCTACTAAACTTGAGTGGAATAATTGGCATACAGATGCCAAAAATGCATTTATAAAAGGTGAACTAGAGCATTAAGTGTACATAACTCCCCCACCTGGTCTTGAGGATATGGTCGTACCAAGAAAGGTTTTTTTACTCAGAAAAGCCATTTATGGGTTGAAACAGTCTCTTAGAGTTTGGTATTACAAGTTGAGCACAACTCTCAAAGATAGAGGTTCAAAGCTTCGAGGCTGGCCACACTCTCTTCACCCTACAAAGCCAAGAAGGTATAGTGGTCATTCTTGTGTATGTCGATGATATCATCATCTTAGGGAATGTCAATGTTGGTATTCAAGCCACTAAGACATTCCTTAAATCTGTTTTTGATATAAAAGACCTTGGTGAATTAAAGTACTTCTTAAGGATAGAAGTGCGTTGCTCTAAAGAGGAACTCTTCTTATCTCAAAGGAAATACACAACTTGATTTATTGACTAAAACATGAAAGCTTGGAGTAAAACAAGCTAAAACACCCCTTGAAGAAGGATACAAAGTTATAAGAGAGGGAGATATCAAAAACAGGCCATTTGAGGATGTCCAGCAATATCGAATGATGGTTGGTAAGCTGATCAACCTAACTATTACTCGGCTTGATATTTGCTTTGTTGTAAACCAAGTGAGCCAGCATATGCAAGCTACTAAGATGTACCATTGGAACACGGTGGACAAAATACTCAAGTATCTTAATGGAGCTCTGGGCCAAGGCATTTGGATGAGATGTAATGGGAGTTCAAAACTTATTGGCTATTGTGATGCTAATTGGTCTGAAGATAGAGTAGACATGAAGTCTGCAATAGGCTATCTCACATTCATTGGAGGTAACCTAGTCACTTGAAAAAGCAAAAAGAAGAAGGTGGTCTCTTATTCAAGTTTAGAAGATGAGTATAGAGCCATTAGAAGCTCACTAATAAGCTTATTTGAATCAAAGCTCTTCTTAGGGATTTGGGAATTAAATCATTTGACTTAGTCACAATGTATTGTGATGATCAAGCAATTATTCACATTGCATTTAACTTAGTGTTTCATGAGAGAACCAAGCACATCAAAGTGGACTATTAAAAAGTGAGGTAATTAGTGGAGCAAGGAGTATGCTACACAATTGAGCTCAGATCAACTAGCTGACATTTTTCCCAAAGAAGCCATCACAAAAGTTTGTGAGTTCATTTATTTGAAGCTTAGACTAACATATCTATTTCAGTCTCATGCCTCTAGGCCATGAGGGAGGCACAAAACCGCCAAAAGAACTATGCAGATCGACGTAGGAAGATCTCAAGTTTGAGGTTGGTGACTTGGTGTACCTCAAGATGATTACCTTAAGGGTAGGGTCAGAATTTCCGGAAGAAGGAAATTGGATCCAAGATACTTGGGGCCGTTCAAAGTCATGGAAAGAGTTGGGGCGGTGGCATACAAGTTGGACTTGCCAGCCAAGATGGATGAATTTCATAATGTAGTCCATGTCTCCCAACTCAAGAAATGTCCGTCGGACCAAGACGTTGTACTTCCAGCTATTCCTGATGATTTAGGAAAGAACCTAACCTTAGAAACAAGGCCGGTTCGAATAATAGATCGAATGTAAAAAGCAACTAGGAAAAAAACAGTCCAAATGATTAAGGTCATGTGGGACTGTAGTGGGAAAGAAAAAATCACTTGGGAAACAGAGGCAAGGATGAAAGCTGAGTATCCTGAGTGGTTTTGAACAGTTTGTTTCTGAGGAAAAAATCGATCCGGATTTGAGGACGAATCCATTACTAGTGGGGGAGACTTGTAGCACCCCCAAACCTGAATAAGGATCGTGGGACTGACCATGGTTCAAGGGAATGAGCTAAGGATCGTTTAGATCAAGTTAAATACATTCCATGGTCAGAATAGGGCTTAAGTTATAAGGACTTAACCAAATGAGAGGGAAAGAAACGAGTTAAAAGAGCTAGACCAGTGTTTGGGTAGCTTGAACCAAGTGTACGGCCATCTCGACCAGCTAAACAAAGCTCGACCAAGCTCAGCTCAGCTCAACATTACCTAGGCCAGCTCATTCAGCTGAGCTACTAGCTCACTCAGCTGGACCAGCTGGGGATCAGCTCAACTCAGCTGGACGGAGTGTTCGGGGTTCCTGGGCGGTTGGTCCGGGCCGGTGGTGGGCCAAGGTGGTCCGGCCATGGTGGTTGGGGCCTGGTGGACCCTTGGGCATGGCCATGGGCTAAGCCTGGTGGGTATGGGTCACGGTTGGGCTTGATATCGACCCAAGAAGGGTCTGGTATAGGTGAAGGGATGCGTGTGGTCAGGGGTTGCAACCTATCGACCAAGTCATGCCCTTTCACCAACAAGTCGTGCCTGTTCGTGGGCAAGACTTACCCTCGTCCTCTATAAATAGGGGTCCTCCCTGCACGTTTTATCATTCAGTTTCAGAGTAAAATACTCAGAGAAAACGTGAGAGAGAGAGAGAGAGAAGAAGAGAGAGAGTTCTCGGCCAAGAATAAGGCCGATTGTGGTGGTGATATTTCTGGCGAGTGTGTTCGTTTGGGAAAGTATTTCCGATCAGGGATGGGAAAGTCTGATAAGGGGAAGAACGTGGAAGACCCTAATGTGGTTTCCAAGGTAGGATATGGGCCGTGGGTTCCAGGGGTTCATGCGGATAGGCCAAACCGATGTTTCGGTTGGTCCCATTGTTTCATCCGATCCCTCTTAGTCTAATTTCCAGCCATTCTTCATTTTCTCTTTCTGTTATTACACGAAGAGATGTGATGGTAGGATCATGGGTTCCGACCCTGGTCTTAATCAATCCACATCCCAACCGGAACCTAGACCAAGGGTCGGTTATGCGGGTCAATCCGGATCGTGCCAAGTATGGGCGGTTGGTCTGAACGTTTGGAAATTCCCAAAGGGTACGAGTTGCAAGGTCATGAGTGCCAAAGGTAATGAGAGTGCAAAGGGTGTGAGTAACCAAGAGGTACAACTTACCAAGGGTTACGAGTACCAGAAGGTACCATAGACCAATGGGTGTCATCGACCAAAGGGTGCGAGTACCAAAGGGTGAAAGTTACCATAGGGTGTGAGTTCCAAACGGTACCAATGGATGCAGGTTCTGTCCGGTCCATATGGTTCAGTCCACAACTCATGGGCTAGGACATGTACACGGTTGTTTAACCGGAGTAATGGGTCGCATGGTCCGATCGGTTGTAATGCCATCCGGACTGGGCAATGGGCCTTACTCGGTTGTATGGATCCAGGCCTAGTGTCGGATCAGGTAAGGGATTCTATTGGGCTATTGAGCCGGACTTCAGGAGTGACCGATCGTACCTAGACCATTGTTCGGATGGACGGACTGGTCCGTGGTCGATACAGTTATGATCGTGTTTCTGTTGTTTTATATGGACTGTCTGCCTATTCTAAGTCATGTGGGGTGGATAGTTGATTGACTTGAGATATGGTAGATAGGTCGGAATTATTATATGATTGTGTTGATTGAGGTTAATCATAATTCTAGGAACCAAGCCAAGCATTATAGAATATATATGTTCTGTCTTGGGTTAAGATTAATGCTTATGGGTTATGGTTTCAGGATCTGAGGCTGGTTGTGGTCAAGCCAAGGAGCCGTGAAGACTCAGTCAGTGAAAGGCTGTGTGGCGTGTGGTTAGATGAAGTTAGAGAGGAATTAGTAATTGTTTATGAAACTGTTTAAGAAACTATGTATTGGATCACATGAGTTGAGTGATACATATGAACTTATTTATTATTCCGCTATGCTATCTGTCCATTTTTTATGAACCTCATATGCTAATATGAATTAGTAAATAAAAGACTTAAAAATGAATCAAACAAGCAATGAAATGATCAAAGTAAGTCCACGGGTCCAGTTGGGTCGAAAGGCCAGGATCGGGTCTTATATCTCAGCTCTCGCTTGTTGACACAGAATAACCGTCGATCGATGGCAATGATCCTGCGTCGATCGATGGTCTCTTGAGTCAAGCTTTATGACCTAATTCGATAAGTTCACTAAATTAACTAAATCAACTCTCATTTGTTTCTATCAACCTAGCTCAACAATATAAATTATGGTATTAGACCATGCTCTCGCTTGCACCTAACTATCCTATGATCAAGGTTCTAGTTAGCTACTCTAGAACACAAGAATAAACACAATTATATTGATAGATCTAATAATCACCTTACCAATTCTATTGTTAGTCTAATATATCAATACCGTTAATAAACCCTAAACCTAACAAGAGATCTACTCAAACATGATCTTTGTCACATAAATCATGGATGAATAGAATATATATATATATAATAGAAATCAAATAAAGAACCAGAGGAGTTCCAGGAGGAATCTGAAGGAGTTCCTCCCTTCTCTCCTAACCCTAGAACAATAGATAGAATAAGGCTTCGTTAGCGTCCCAAGCGTAGCAGTCAACAATGTCTTAGAAAACATATTAATAAGGTATTAGGTCGTCTATGAGTATTTTGGTAATTTGTGATGGTTTCTTGGCTTAATTCTGTCATAAAAAAAGTCGGTCCTGTCTTATGATATCACCGTCAATCTACACCAAGGCTGTGCCGTCGATCTACACTCATTCATCTTCTCGACAGCTTCTTCTCCGAGGCAGACAGACCACTCTTCAGTAAATCAGGCATAACTTTAGATCTAACCGTCTGATGGAACTCAAAATGGTTGCATTTGAAAGCTAACTCAAAGCTATATCTTATGTCAAAATATCAGCTCAATTTCACTGTGAGAATGTCTTCATCCATAGCTAAACATCTGATGTATACGCGCAGTTCTACATCTCTAAAATCTTCATAATCACCAAAGTTCTCCAGAACGTACCTGAAAGTAAAAATACTCTTAAAAATACTCCAAAAAAATATAATAGACTCTAAATAGGGCTGATATCAAGGCATAATAGTGGTAAAATCAAGCCTTATCACCATGAAACACAAAGTATGGAGAAATTTTGTAGGTGAAGAAATGTAAGCAATGGATTACAACCAGACTTATTATGAGGTAGATCTTCCTAAAGAAATTGTGAGATCTAAATTGGTGATGACCATTAAGTACAAGAGTAATGGGGATATAGAGCGGCATAAGAAAAAGTTGGGACAAGAGGTTTCACTCAAACATATGGAGAAGACTACTTGAGTACTTTTGTACTTGTCGTCAAGCTTCACACAGTGAGGGTTGTGTTTTCATAGCTACTAAACTTGAGTGGAATAATTGGCATACAGATGCCAAAAATGCATTTATAAAAGGTGAACTAGAGCATTAAGTGTACATAACTCCCCCACCTGGTCTTGAGGATATGGTCGTACCAAGAAAGGTTTTTTTTACTCAGAAAAGCCATTTATGGGTTGAAACAGTCTCTTAGAATTTGGTATTACAAGTTGAGCACAACTTTCAAAAGATAGAGGGTTCAAAAGCTTCGAGGCTGGCCACACTCTCTTCACCCTACAAAGCCAAGAAGGTATAGTGGTCATTCTTGTGTATGTCGATGATATCATCATCTTAGGGAATGTCAATGTTGGTATTCAAGCCACTAAGACATTCCTTAAATCTGTTTTTGATATAAAGACCTTGGTGAATTAAAGTACTTCTTAAGGATAGAAGTGCGTTGCTCTAAAGAGGAACTCTTCTTATCTCAAAGGAAGTACACACTTGATTTATTGACTAAAACATGAAAGCTTGGAGTAAAACCAGCTAAAACAACCCTTGAAGAAGGATACAAAGTTATAAGAGAGGGATATATCAAAAATAGGCCATTTGAGGATGTCCAGCAATATCGAATGATGGTTGGTAAGCTGATCAACCTAACTATTACTCGGCTTGATATTTGCTTTGTTGTAAACCAAGTGAGCCAGCATATGCAAGCTACTAAGATGTACCATTGGAACACGGTGGACAAAATACTCAAGTATCTTAATGGAGCTCTGGGCCAAGGCATTGGATGAGATGTAATGGGAGTTCAAAACTTATTGGCTATTGTGATGCTAATTGGTCTGAAGATAGAGTAGACATGAAGTCTGCAATAGGCTATCTCACATTCATTGGAGGTAACCTAGTCACTTGAAAAAGCAAAAAGAAGAAGGTGGTCTCTTATTCAAGTTTAGAAGATGAGTATAGAGCCATTAGAAGCTCACTAATAAGCTTATTTGAATCAAAGCTCTTCTTAGGGATTTGGAATTAAATCATTTGACCTAGTCACCATGTATTGTGATGATCAAACAATTATTCACATTGCATTTAACTTAGTGTTTCATGAGAGAACCAAGCACATCAAAGTGGACTGTTAAAAAGTGAGGTAATTAGTGGAGCAAGGAGTATGCTACACAATGAGCTCAGATCAACTAGCTGACATTTTTCCCAAAGAAGCCATCACAAAAGTTTGTGAGTTCATTTATTTGAAGCTTAGACTAACATATCTATTTCAGTTCTCATGCCTCTAGGCCATGAAATTTTTTTTTTCCTCAGTGTCATTTTGTCCCATGTGGTTTGTTACACTCAAGTTTCTAATGATGTAGATCGTGATGGTTTCAAACTTGATATTTGGATTCCATTTGGTCAAGTTTGAGGGATAGTGTAAAAAGTGAATAGTAACTCATATGAACAGTAAGTCAGGTGAACAATAAAATGATATTTAATTTTATTCTAGCTTTTTAATAAGTAAAGTTTATTTGGCTTTCCTATAAATTTAAACATATTGATTAGCTCTTGTAGCCACAACTGTCCAAATTAAAAAAAAATAGTTTCTCTCTCTATCCTCTTTTCTTTATTTTTTCTATAATCTCTTCATATTATTTCTATTGTTCTTTATTCTATTCAATTTGACCTTAGATTCTTATACTATTAACCAAAACTAGAGTTTAAGTTAGTTGGTATAGTTTCAGTTTCATTTTTTGCATTTTTAAAGTAGAAAGAGGCTTATATTAGGATATGGTATTCACTTTGGATGAATTTTTCTTTCAGAAGCTATGCAAAATGAAAGAAAAGTCCAAATCCTTACTTTAATTACATCTCCAAGGGCTTGCCAATAACATGGATTATAGAAAAATTTAATAAATAGTGGGGTTGAGTTCTCTCATGTGTTCCATTCTCTAAACTATTTTCACCTTTTCCAGCACCAGATCTCTTTTAGTTTATGAGTGATTAGAGTCCCAAAACACTACCCCTTAGATCCTTTGCATATGTAAGCGAACAAGCCTTATTTTTCTGTTAAGAACCAATCTTGCCAAAAAATGGAAGAAGAAGAGGAGAAGATATCAAATTCTTAACTGAATTTTTCTTGATTAGTAAAATAACTCTGTGATACTACAACAGTTGTATTTTAGTCATATTTTGTACATTTGCCATGGTCTAGGTGCATGTTCTTTAGCATTGTGGGGGAGGAGAATCAAATTCGAACTTGTAGACGATGGGAAAATAGCAAAGGTGGGACACTTACTCATGGATAACTTCTACTATTGGAAAAAATAAACAAATTCAACTTGTATGTATTTAAATTCGTAAAAAATATTAGTCATAAAGATCCATATGAAATTTTGAATTCTGCGTTTGTTTTAAAAAGATAGCTGATGATGCTCCTTATATTTTTTGTTTGAATAATTAAATCACAAATTGCAAGATACGGCCAACATATTTACGCGTATGTGATGTTTTTTTTTCTTTTGTGTGTGACAAGAAGTGACAAGATCATAAACTTACTCCATAAATAAATCCACAAAAGTACAAAACGTTAAACGAATCTATATGAACTACATAATGAACTCTTATTACATATTATTAAGGCCAACATATTATTACAACTACTATTGGAAAAATAAGAAAAATTAACTTGTATATATTTAAATTCGTAAGAACAACATTAGTCATAAAGATCCATATGAAATTTTTACAACTACTATAAGGATTATAACTTGAAAATATAAGGCCAGCTGCAAGTTGATTTGTCTATCATCAAGGCAAACATAGTATTACAAAATAAATCCATATGAATTTTTTATATGTTACAAAATATAAGGCCGTAAAGATCCATATGATTTTTTTACAACTTGGATGATAACTTGAAATATAAGGCCAACTACAAGTTGATCTTTCTATCATCAAAGGCAACATATTATTACAAAATAAAACTCTTATTACATGTTATTTTCAATAAAGAAAAAAAGACATAATGAACTCTTATTACATTTTCTCTTTTTTTATCAGACACCGACTTACGACCGTATGTTTGTATTATTTACTGGTAGCTAAGCCGTATTGTTGTTATTTGAATATATTGAACGATTTTATGTCAGTGAAATGGAACCATACATAAAAAACAATAATTGAACAAACCCGACAATACAAGCATGAATCGTAACAACAAACAGCAAATAATATAATATTAGTCTCGCAATATTATGTAATCCCATCGTGCACCGTCTTGTTCCTTTTGACAACAACCTGTTAACAGTATTTTAATTACGAATTTTCAACCCACACAACCATTATTGGAATAATTCCACAGGTAATATGTTCACCAAATGTTCACGTGCATCCTTCAAATCTAACTAGGCGTACACAGGAGAAGTACGTGCAATTATATAATGATAATAATATATGTTTCATACCATACTAAACATTTTTAGAGAACTTATAGATCGATGAGAGGGCATTTATTAAGAAAGGACCAACCCTTAATCAAGAAAATTTTGGTTACTAAACGTAAGAACTGGAAAAGATAACTGAAATGAGATTCTGGAAATATGTGTATACATCAAATAAATGCTATAACAAGAAACTTTCTCCCGTAATTAACTTTCATTGTCGTTAATCTAGAATTATATTTTCCATACTACACTATTACAGGTTGCTCCATGTTAATTATAAGCTAGGAAACGACAAAAAAAATGAATAGATTTTCCGGTTTATTCCTCTTGTTCATGCACATATCCAGGTTACTTATAAAATAATCAATTACTAAATCACAAATGGGTTAACATCTGTCTATGATTGACATTAAATCGTTTTGTTGTTTGTAACTAAAAAAATGGAAAAGATATTATTTGATAAAATTAAATAATTAATACTCTAGTTGTGAAGCCGTTCAAGGGAAGGTTGGGGGAAGGTGCAAATGACGTTGGGGATTAAAGAGCGTTACTAATAACGTTAGAGACAGTTACAGACCTTTCTCAGAAGAGCTAACTGACACGTGTCAGTTTGTCCAGTGGATGACAGTTGTTTGTATGTTAAGGATTACAGCCTGGATTTTGCATCAAGTTTTAATAGTTTCATTTTAAAATAGTAATTGATGTTTCACATTCTAATTGGCCAACTTCTCTTTGTCGTTTAGGCAAATGTCATTAAACTTCAATTTTCTGACCACTCACTTTTTAAATTTGTGGCCGTTTCTTTGTAAAACAAGAATATTAAATCGAATTATGAACAATACTTTTTTTTGTTTACCTCAGATTGAACAATACAATATCATACAGATACAGTGAAGGTTCCTTTCACGTATATATATATATATATATACGTGATTTGAATTGCGACAATTAAACGATACTGTTGGCCTTTTATCAAGCATGTGTTCGGTAATCAATTAAGCCACTGAAAAAAGAAACCGTTTCATGAAATTGACAAATGAAATTCGTGTTGGTACTGATTGCTACAAAAAATTGCATTTACAATTTTGTTTTATTGCCTTTATTCTAGCATTATTATTATTGCCTGGTCCATTATGTTATAAAAATTGCAACTACTTTAAACTTTTTGTAATTTTAAAATAAAATAAAATCAAAATAGATGTTTTGTATTGATAAATAGAAATATCTTAAGATAACAGTAAAAAAATACTTTTTATCACAAATAACTTTTAAGTAGAAAATAACTAAAATAAATTTTATTAAAATGTATAAATATATATTTATATCATTTAGTTTAACTAATCTAAATTAATGATTTATAATTATGTGGTGAAATTTTAGAAGTGTAGTTCAAAATTTTAATAAATAAAAATAAAAAAATTTAAAATAGTTTATTCAATTTTTGTTTGATGGTTATTTTAGTGACAAAATTTCAAAATGGTTATCTCAAATAATTCTCGTTACTAAAAAAATTAGAGAACAAATAGTATATTGGAATACAGGTTGGCTTGGCCAGTCAAAAGTCAGAACTCCATAAAGATCTGTCTATACAAACAGCCAAACTTAACCGTTATCGTCTTTATTTTTTTCAGATATTTTATTTTTAAAATAAACAACTTTCTAAAATTTTCACCTCAGATTGTGCGAATAAATACCTTGTAGGTTTCCGTGATTTTGTCGCTTTAACTTCCCACATTACCCCACGCGTTACTCATGCGCGTGACCTCACTCCTCTTTCGCTTTTACACGCTCAATCGTTCAATCGCGTAACAGAAAAGAAAGACACATAGACGCAGCAAAATCATGCCACGTGTCTATTAACAGCTGTACCCCCCAAAACTTTCAAAACCGCTTGCGTGGAAGAAGCGGTGCCCATGGGGCCATGACTATCTCAACCTACTTAACCGGTTACCGGTTACTTCCCCCTTTACTTTGTATAAATACATTCTTCCTTGTCTTCCTCTTCTCAAAGATCTGTTCGATTCAAATGGCGGATCGTGTGAAAGGTCCGTGGAGCCAAGAAGAAGACGAGCAGCTACGGAGGATGGTGGATAAATACGGACCGAGGAACTGGTCGGCGATTAGCAAGTCGATTCCAGGTCGATCTGGTAAATCGTGTCGATTACGGTGGTGCAATCAGTTATCTCCGGAGGTTGAGCACCGTCCCTTCTCGCCTGAGGAAGACGAGATCATCGTCTCCGCTCGGGCCAAGTTCGGCAATAAATGGGCCACAATCGCTCGTCTTCTCAACGGACGTACGGACAACGCCGTGAAGAATCACTGGAACTCGACGCTCAAGCGAAAATGCGTAGACGGAGATGATGATCAGGATCGGCCGACGAAGAGGAGATCTATGAGCTCTGAATCTGTTCTTCCTCCGGTGGACACTGGATTGTACATGAGCCCTGAGAGTCCCACCGGACTCGAGGTTGTTAGTGACTCTACCGCGATGGTTGCTGCTCAGGTTTTTAAACCAACGCCAGTCTCCGGCGGATTCATGTCGGAAGATCCGGCAACGTCGTTGAGCCTGTCACTGTCACCTCCCGGAGCTGATGTCAACACGTTGCTGTTTCCGCTGTTTGAGAGTCAGATGAAGATTAATGTAGAGGAGTGTGGAGAAACACGTAGAGATGAGTTTATGAGGGTTGTGAAGGAGATGATTAAGGTGGAAGTGAGGAGTTACATGTCGGAGATTCAGAAAAGTAGTGGTAGTGGTGGATTCGTTGTCGGAGGTTTGTATGAATCTTTTAACGGCGGTTTCATGGATAGTGGAATAATGCCCAAGGTCGAGTAGTTAGGAAGTCAAAATCCATTTGGAGATTTTAAGAGCAATTCATTTTGGGTTGTGGTGGTCAAATAAAAAAATGTACATAGAAATTAAATTGGATGATAAAATGGGATAAATCTTTATTTAAAATCTGTGTATGTCTTTTGTTTGATGAGCACCTATTCAAATCTGAATTGAGTAGAACTCGTGATTTATACAACCAAAACCTATAACGAGGCAGCTCAAAATGAAAATGTGTTAGCGGATTCTTGGATATAATCTGTGTCATTAGTGAGACCTTGTTACGTTGCCTGCGACATTTACATTTTGAAGGTCTATAAGTATCATTCCATAGTCTTTTGGACTTAAAACCTTGACTAATGATTACATATAAATAAATATAGTTGTGTCAAAACCAACAAAAGTAAGATTCAAGGAAATATTCTATAGATTCTAGAACTTCTATAGTAGGTTATCAATAAATCTTGTGTTTATATAAGCTATCAAGGTGAGCCAAACTGATAACAGACAATGACTTGTAAGCCTTAAACACTGTTTTTGCTAATCATAATCCATCGCAGGTCTATCTTTCGGACCTCACCTCCAAAGGAACCAACTCTTTCATCAGAATCGTTGTAGTCCCTACTTAACCTTCTAGTATAATTATGTAACAGTTACATTATTAGTTATATAATAAACTTCTCCTTACATTTTTCTTCATTTTCATCCGCTTGCTTGACCTTTCCTTTATGCTTCTCGGAGAGTATAGTTTTTTCATCCGCTTACTTGACCTTTCCTTTATGCTTTTCATAGAGTATAGTTTATCCGTTTACAAATAATCAAATCATGCTTCCTGACATCTTTTGAAACTACCAGCTCGTTGATTACAAACTCGGCCTTGAAAACGTTATTGCATTCATTATTAGGAACAAAGATAGATTGTCACAACCACACATTTGTAGTTAAGTAGCAAATGGCGTCTCAGTGTCTCTAAGAGACCTATGTTCGAATCATCGCTAACTCATGTTTACCCATTTGTGTAGCTAAGCAACATAGGTATCTATTTCCCTTTGCGAGCAAAATGATTTGTCTGGCACCGGTGGACATGTCCCTCGGGATTAGTCGATTGGGTTACGACCCGCTGAATATCCCGCATAAACAAAAAATATAAATTGTTACTGCAGTGGTCTAAGTAGATAAGTTTTTTTTTTCTCATTTGTGTTTAGGACAAGGTGACAGATGAAAAAAACCATAGTCGTGATAACAATTATGATTTTCACTGTAGTTTTTGGGTTATTAGCTTCTGGGGTTTGATTGTAGGATTGGCCCTGAAATTTAAAATGTTATGAACACTTCAAGATAAATTTTACTAAATTTTTAAAAAGATAATCTCAAAGCCATATAACATATATAATAGCTCTTCAAAATTTAGGAGCAAATATGAATGTTTATTAGTGTTGTGCCCAAAGCTAGCTCTGTTTTGTGGACATAGAGAAGCAAACAAACATCAAATCCATATAACACATGTTAATGCAACCATAGTCTCTTGAGAAAGAACTGCAACCTTTATAAAGAATCTCTCTGAACCTTATTTTTGATCTTTGCAAATTGTTCATCTTATTCAAACAATATACCCATTGTCATAAGGATATTTGTGTTGGGATTCATGAGTGTTTGTCTCATGTCAAGAGAGTATTCAGTTACTTCCTCTTTAACCATACAACATGAACTCACCATTCAAAGGAAGAGACAACCAACTGGTGGTTGAATCCTCTTAAACAACCTACACTATAACCAAGATCCTAGATAGTAAATTGATTATGTGTGGCAAATAATCTCTAGTTTGAATCTATTCCTTCAAAGTGACACAACACTTTAAGTTTGTGTACTTAAGATGAAAAAGATTTAGAATCAGTAATCTAGAGCTTAAGAGGAGATAAAAAAGAGTTTAGATTGACTTTTAAAAGTATTAGACTGCCTTAAGAGAGATAGAGTTAAGACAGCCTCTAGACCATAATGCTTAACTCCTTATTTTGTGAATATTGTTTAGACACAAGAAAGAGAGAGAGAGAGAGAACATACAAAATTAGAGAGAGAAACTTGTGTTTTGATTCTGGTAAGAGTTACAAGAGGTGAAGCTATCATTAAATAGATAATGGCAAACATTAAACAATTACTAAAATAAGAAAATATAAGCGAATAATTTTGTAGGGATGAGAAGAGGCCAAAGGGGATACAACCAAAGGGAGGCACGTCCAAAGGAGGATAAAGGGACATGAGGCATGGTGTGGTCTCTTATGCACCCATTTGACTTTTCTCTGCCTAATTGAAACCAGATCCTTCCTTTTGAATTTAAACTGAGTATCCTAAGGTTCTTGGAGCTTAGCAACGTCCATTAAGTCTTCTCACTCATTTCCTGCCTTGCAAGGTAGGTTATGCCATGATGGTAGCTTGTGGAATAAGTCTGTACGGACGTAACCAAATTAGCTTCTCCAGATGAATTCACCTTTAATCATGAAGTAAATCTAGTTATTCTCTTCTTCATTTCAACAATTTGTTGCTTAGTAAATAATGAAGATGTATGGTGCAGACAAAGCTGAAGTAGTTCATGAAGCATGACATGAACTACTGGATGAAATGCGGAGTCAAGAGCTGAGCAAGAAAAAGGAAGGAGCCTTTAGTAAAGATGTGTAGATATTTATCAAGGCGTGGGCGTTAAGAAAAAGGAGTGAAGAATAAGCAACCGATGAAGAAAAGAAGAAGGTTGTCTTATTCGCTGAAACAGAAAATGGAAAGTTTCCATTGGGTAGCTTTAGGGCTTTCTCTCTAGGTATAAAGAGAGAGTCGACTGGGTTGTAGTCGGCTAACACACTAGGAGATACTCTAGCAAGAAAGAGTCTTGTGAAACCGAGCAAGGTAGGCAAGACACTTGGAGAGTTAGAAGCAATTCATCGACTAGGGTAAGTCGTGAATGATTAGGCTAGTTAACAAGTCAAGTTGTTCTTGAGCTTTGTTTAGAATTGCTTTTCAAAGAATCTGTGTGTACTTTTAAAAGGATTTATCTAGTCGGTATTTTCTTGGAAGAAATAACTCTTGGATTACTGTGTGTTCTAGTTTCTGTACTACTAATCTTGCGCTTTCAATTGGTATCAGAGCAGGTACTTGTGCTTTCTTTTCTTAAACAGGTAAAGATCCTGCGGAATGGACAACTTCAAAGAGTTGGTGGCGCACTCCAAGGTGGTCTTGGAAGTAGGAAACTATGGGTTCTGGAAAGCCAGAATGAAGGCAACGATCAAAGGGATTGAACCACTTGCATGGAAGGCAGTTGAGTCTGGGTGGAACCATCCTGTTGCAAGAGGTGAAGATGGTAAAGATGTACCAAAACCCGAAGAACTGTGGACTGAGGATGAGAACAAGTTTGCCAATTTCAATGCAAGAGCACTCACGGCCATCCACTGCAGTGTTGCGAGGAAACAGTTTTGAGTTGATTCAGGGATGTGAGTCAGCAAAAGAAGCATGGGATATTCTTCAGAAGCATTTTGAAGGAACTACGAAGGTGTTAAGCTCGAGAAGAGACATGCTGGATACTAGGTTTGAAGATCTGAAGATGGACGAGAATGAATCAATTGCTGATTTCAGTTCCAAGCTAAGCTCATTGTCCCAAGAAGCACTCACACTCAGAAAAAAATACAAAGAGAAGAAATTGGTAAAGAAGTTCTTGAGGTGTCTTCCTGAAAGGTTCAGAGGTCACAAATCAGCCATGGAAGTGGCTCTCGACACTAATGACATAAGCTTCGATGAGGTAGTAGGTATGATGCAAGCTCATGAGATGGAGTTAGACAGTGGAAAGAAGGTTAAGGGAATTGCCCCTAGTGTCTGTTGAAAAGGATGAAGCAGGTGATGATCCATTAAGTTTACTTGTGAGGAGATTTGATAGAGTACTCAGAAAAGTGGAACAAGGACAATCCTACAAGAAATTCGGTTCAAAATCCAAATCTGCTGAAGCTGAGAAGAATGTCAAGAAGTCAGACATGAAGTGTTATGAGTGTAAGGGATATGGCCATGTGCGAGCTGATTGCCCCACAGTAAAAAAGAAGAGAGTTTTAATGCTTTGGATGCAAAGGGTTTGGCCATACTCAAGCTGAATGCGAGACAGACAGCAAGAGGAAGAAAGAGAAATCGTTGATTGGAATCGAGGACAGCGACTCTGACAGCGATAGTGAAGAAGAGCTGAACAACTTTGTGGCATTCTTGGGCATCACAGAATTTGAGTCTGACTCAGAAAATGAGAGTGGAATCAGAGAAAGAACTAACTGAGAGCTATCGAGAAATTCGCGAGACAGTACTGAGACTTGGAGCTGAGAATCGAGCACTTCAGAAAGCTAAGGAAAGTCTTGAGGCAGAATTAAAAAGGGTTGGTCTGGAACTCCAACAGGAAACTGAGCTAGCCAAAGAGAGTGTGAAATCTGATGAAAGAGAAGCTAGTTCTTGCCAAACAAGCAGAAGATCTCAGACAGGAAGTAATGACTGAGAAGAAAAATGCCATGGAACTACAATCGGAGTTAGATCAACAATACAAGAAGATCAAGATGCTAACGGGCACTAAGCAGCTGGACAAGATTTTGTCTCAAGGCAGAATAGAGAATTCTCACATGGGACTGGGATACACTGGAAGATCAAGTAACACCACAGGCGTGACCAGTTTTTTGTCTGGAGGGTTTGTTTCGCACTAAGGAAACTGAGACAAAAAGTCCCATCAAGACAAACGGCTGGATGCCATTCTTGTGGCAGGTTGGGTCATTACAAAAGGTTTTGTCCAGAAGCATCTCGAGAAGATCAGACAATTGTGGAATCAACGGAAGTTCTGGAGAGTTGGGAACACAAGTCAAGTATGGATGAGGAAGTCAGACTTGTACTCTTCGAGTACTACAGGATCTGGCTTACGCTGTAGCATGGCCCTGGTTACGGAGGAGGATGATGCAGAAGAGCCATGGTACTTTGATAGTGGTTGCTCAAGGCACATGACCGGGAATGTTGAGTACCTAGATAATTTGAAAAAGGTGAAAGGTGGAAAGGTCACGTTTGGAGATGGAGGACAAGGATTCATCAAAGGGAAAGGTGCTACCAAGCGATATTGAATTACCTAAGCTCGTGAACGTATACTTTGTCAAAGGTCTGAAGGCTAACTTGATCAGCGTAAGTCAACTATGTGATGAAGGACTCTCAGTGCTATTCACAGCTACAAGAATGTCAAGCCATCAACAAGCATGGGGTAACAGTTCTACAAGGGATAAGGCTGGCAACAACTGCTACATGTGGAAAAGAAGACCAAGTGCACGAATGCCTTCAATGCTCAGTCCTCACAAGACAGTGTTGAACTCTGGCATCAACGTCTAGGCCACATGAATTTGCGTAACATGGCATACCCTAGTCAACAAGAATATGATTCGTGGAGTACCTCAGCTTCGAATAAAAGAGAAGATCGTGTGTGGAGCTTGTAATCAAGGGAAACAAGTAAAGGTACAACACAAGAAGGTCCCAGATGTACAAACCTTGGCCGCCCTTGGATCTAGTTCACATGGATCTAATGAGACCAATGCAAATCGACAGTATTGGAGGAAAGAAGTATGTTGTTTGTACTAGTTGATGACTTCACAAGATTCACATGGGTCAGATTCATTAGAGAGAAGTCAGAAACAGTGGAAAAGCTTCAAGATTTGGGCGCTACAGTTGATCAATGAGAAAGGAGGAATCAAGAAGATACGCAGTGATCATGGAGGATAGTTTCAGAATGAACTAATGATGAAATTTTGTGAGATGAAAGGAATAGCTCATCAGTTCTCAGCTCCTAGACACCACAACAAAACGGTTAGCAGAGCGAAGAAATAGGACATTGCAAGAGATGGGCAGGGCGATGATACATGGTAACAAGATACCTCAAAGGTTTTGGGCTGAGGCACTGAGTACTGCATGTTACATCATCAATAGGGTGTATGTGAAGAAAAGGGACACGAAAACTCCTTATGAAATGTGGACTGGTAAAACACCTAATCTTTGGTTATTTTCATGTTTTTGGGTGCAGGTGCTATATCTTGACGACAAGGACTACCTAGGAAAGTTTGATTCAAGAAGCGATGAGGGCATCTTCCTTGGCTATTCAGGAACTAGTACAGCATACCGAGTGTTTCAACAAGCGATCTGCCATGGTTTATGGAGTCAGTGAATGTGGTATTTGATGACTTGTCCGTGATCAGTTGGGATGACAATGAATCTGATGAAGAGACAGAGAAATCAGAGATCAGAACGAGGGAAGAAGTACCTGAGATCACTGAATCAGAAGGTGCTGCAACCAACTGAAGTACTCGAGCAAGTACATCGTAACCATTCTGCTGATGATGTGATTGGCGGGTTAGATGAGGGGCGAAAGACTCGAGGCAAGGTGATAAACTTCCGAGAGATGGTCTAGTTTGCGTGCTTTGTATCTTCCATTGAACCAAAGACACACAATGATGCACTACGTGACGAATACTGGATTGTGTCAATGGAGGAGGAACTGGAGAAGTTCGTAAGGAATTGATGTGTGGGGAACTTGTGCCCAGACCCGGAAGGAGTAAATGTCGTGGGAACCAGATAGATCTTCAAGAATAAGACTGATGAGTATGGAGAAGTGTTCGGAATAAAGCGCGATTGGTGCACAAGGGTACTCACAGGTTGAAGGAGTAGACTTTGAAGAAACACTTGCACCAGTGGGCTCGTCTTGAGTCCATCAGGCTTTCTTAGGAATGGCTTGCATCCTGAACTTCAAGGTATACCAGATGGATGTAAAGAGTGCGTTCTTGAATGGGATTCTGCAAGAGGAGGTCTATGTGGAGCAGCCAAAGTTTGAAGATCACACTCATCCGCAACATGTCTACCAAGCTGAAGAAAGCGTTGTATGGTCTCAAGCAGGCACCTCGAGCATGGTATGAGCGCCTTACAAGCTTCCTAGTAGAAGGAGGATACATTAGGGGAAGTGTAGACAGACATTGTTCTTTATGGAGAAAGATAAGAACATCATCATTGTTCAGATCTACGTGGATGACATTATCTTTGGAAGTACTTCACAGTCAATGGTGGATGAATTCTTGAAGGTATGACTGATGAATTCGAGATGGAGTATGTGTGGAGAGCTGAAGTATTTCTTGGGGCTTCAAGTAACTCAGTCCCGAGAAAGGGTGTTCATCTCACAGAGTGCCTATGCCAACAATCTAGTTACGAGATTCGGACTGAGAAAAACAGCAAAGTCGCACGCACGCCAATGAGTACTTCAGTAAAACTTGCACGAGATGAGGCTGGTGAGATGTTGATCCAACCTTGTACAGAGGGATGATTGGAAGTCTACTTTATCTGACAGCCAGTAGACCAGATCTATCTTTCAGCGTGGGAGTATGTGCAAGATACCAAGCTAAACCAAAGGTGTCACATTAAATGCAGTCAGAGGATCGTGAAGTATGTCAAGGGAACTGAGAGCCTTGGAATACAATTCGTCAAGAACTCCAACAAGAACCTGGTAGGCATATTGTGATGCTGACTGCAGTATGTGCTGATGATAGGAAGCAGTTACAAAGGTGGAGGATGTTTCTTTTTGGGTCACAATCTCATATCATGGATGAGCAAGAAGCAGAATTCTGTGTCACTATCTACTGCAGAGGCTGCAATACATCGCCATGGGAAGCTGTTGTACACAATTGATTGGATGAAACAAAATGTCAGCTGACTACGGAATGACGTCTGGACCCTTTCTGGTACCACTGTGACAACAAGAGTGGCAATTGATATCTCAAGGAATCCAGTCCAGCATTCTAGGACAAAGCACATTGACATACAACACCATTTCATCAGAGAATTGGTTGAAGACAATCAGGTAGTAATTGAGCATGTTGTTACTGATTTACAGTTGGCTGACATTTTTACAAAACCCTTGATCTTAATCGCTTTATCACGCTAAGAAATGCCATTGGGGTATGTAACCTTGATTGTTGAGTCAAGTAGTGCAGGATCTGGTATAGGTGCTAGTTCAGGAGGTACACATGATTCAAATTATATTTGGCACTTGAGAACGCTGTGGAAAAGAGCTACCTGTTGTACCGTTGATCCTGCTGAGAGGTACAAGTTTCACATGTGTGGATGACCATAATACCCTTAAAGAAGCAACATCGTCACCTCACAAGAAGGGTGAAGAAGCTCAAAAGAGAGAGAAAAAAAAGGGATGGGAAGCACTCACACATGTGAATGAGGAAGTGAAAACCCACCAGGATTGATGAAGGTACAACGGTGTGAAAGGTAGCCATAAAAGACTTTTGAGTCCACCAGATCGTACAATCTAAAAGTCTCGTGTGTGCAGTCTGAACTAAGTGTTGAATCAGATCAAGCATGACATGCTCTAAAAGGTACAAACTCTTGTAAGATAAAATGAAAAACCTCATTCAGACTAAGGCCAATTGTGATCTGTGATATATGTTTAATTGCTATTCTGAGAGTCTAATGATACATTATTATCCGAGAATATGGTTGCTTAAGTCTAATGGGCTTGGATGAGGGAAATTAATTGTGCAGGTTACAAAAGGGAAAGTGAATCAGTACAGGGACCAGAGGTAGCAATTTCTAAAAGATGGTTGAGTTCCCTCTTAGTGGAGATAGTGGGCAAAACCCTAAACAGTCCTATATACCTTCCACGATCTCACATCTTCACTTCCAAATCAAAGAAACTGCTCAGCAATCTTCTCTCAGAAAATCCACCAGTATTCAAAGATGAAGAACACGAAGAAGTCGGCTGCAGCATCTTCCTCAGCAAATCCACCAGTGCATGTCACCTCTGAGCCAGATCGGCTTCAACTTACTGACGGAGAACCTGAATCACCTCCTCCTCTCAATAATCCGACAACCGCAACGGCTCTTCTTGAGGTCACCGAGGAGCTTGATTCTTTTAATACGGCGAATGAGAAGACTCACTCGGAGGAAAGCGATGAGCTTCACGGTACATCTCAGCACAAAGACCCGGCTCTTGAAACACTCCCTGTACCTGTGACAGCGTCTACCCCAGAAGACACCATACCAAAATCACCACCTCTCTCCTACTGCATCTTCCTCAGCAAGGACACACTCTGAATCTGGCTCTGAGGAGAAGGAAGTTGACCCAGCAGAAAAGGAAGACCGGTCTCAGGATCCGGTGGATCTGATCTTGGCTGTTGACAACAAGGACAAGGATGCAGTGGAGGTGAGTTCGGCATCTGAAGGGCCTCCACCCATCAAAGCAAGGGCTAAAAGAGTTCTACAAAGATTGGGTCTTCCAGCATCGAAGAAGATCAAGACCAAAGTGGACAATGCTCCTCCGTCGTCTCGAGATGTTGCGGATTCTTCCGATCTCTCCAAGGAAGTCACTGTCTCTGATCGTGCGAAGTCCAGGAAGAAGGGAGGTCATAGTGCTTCTGCCTCTACACCAGAAATTACGAAAAGGTATGATCAGTTTAAGGGCCGTAGTTTCATTGCTGAACGCAGTGTTGATGTAGAGGAACCAGATCAGTGGAGATATGTTGACATTCTTAAAAAGGGAGGGATGGTGTCTACTGTGACATCTCTTGTGAGCTATGTAGAACAGGTGGTTGCTGAATTCTATGCGGCTCTGCCCGAATGTTAAAGTGGAAGATGATACATGCATTGTTGAAGTACTAGTCCGAGGCCATGCGTATCAGTTCTCTGCTTCAGTCATCAACGAATACCTCAGTCTCTCACCATTGTCTGTGGAAGAAGCTGATCTAGAAGAGACCATGGATGCTGTCACAGTCACTGAACTAGCTGAGTTCTTGACTGAGAAGACCAAGAGAACATGGTCCAGCTTGACCACCACCGATCTCTCTCCTCGCTATGGCGCCCTTAATGATCATTGCCGCACATAATTGGATTCCTTCCACTCACAAGACACATGTATCAGTTGACAGAGCCAAGCTGATTTACAAAATGCACACGGTGTGAAAGTTGATTTGGGGAGCTTGATTTTCAAACAGATCATGAATCTCGGGGTAATTCAGCGCAATGACACTCGATGGCTGATCTTTCCTCGTCTTTATTATGGAAATTCTCCAGAAGCAGCACTTCCTTCAGTCAAAGAGTGGTGAGAAATCTGTTCGTCCCGTGGCCTACAAGAAGGATAAGCGAGTTGGTGAAAATTATGAGCTACTCAGGGCTAAGGTAAAGGGTAAGGAAAAGACAGTACCAACTGTGGAGGTACGCCCGCCTGCTCGCTCAACGCGTCATTCTCCTGCCCCCACACCACCAACCTCAAGTGGAAGGACTGGTCCTCGAAGGGGTCTCCGTGGTTGAGTTGGGCACTATCAAGGTTCCTCAGGGTCTGATCACTCAGGAAGAGCTTCAAGAGGCACTTCAGGACACGGCTGCGGCTCTGCGAGCATTGACTGATATCGTCGCCGATCTCTCTCGCTCTGTGTCTGGTCAGTCTTCTTCTTCCTCTGTTGAGGCTTCTTAAAACTTGTTTCGTGTTTTTTAACCTGTGTGCTCACAAGCAGGGGGAGAAGATTGAGATGAAGGCTAAGATTGTGGGGGAGCAATGTTGTTGTTTATTTTATTTAGAACTTAGTTTGCACTGTACCTGCTGGTTGCCACCACTTGTTGCAACTGGTTTTGTTTTCCAGTTTGAGACAATTTCTAGATTATGGGGGAGTACTTATGTGTGTTATCTTTTCGGAGATGTATTAAGTATGCAACCTTTTTACTTTGGATATTTGAGTACTTCTGCTTACATGAATTACTTCGCGAGTTGTTCTTGTCTGTGTGTGCATTGTTTTATTCATCTCAGGTACTTGTGAGACACACATATTAAAAAGGGGGAGATTGAAGATGTATGGTGCAGACAAAGCTGAAGTAGTTCATGAAGCACGACATGAACTACTGGATGAACGCGGAGTCGAGAGCTTGAGCAAGAAAAAAGGAAGGAGCCTTTAGTAAAGATGTGTAGATATTTATCAAGGCGTGGGCGTTAAGAAAAAGGAGTGAAGAATAAGCAACCGATGAAGAAAAGAAGAAGGTTGTCTTATTCGCTGAAAAAGAAAATGGAAAGTTTCCATTGGGTAGCTTTAGGGCTTTCTCTCTAGGTATAAAGAGAGAGTCGACTGGGTTGTAGTCGGCTAACACACTAGGAGATACTCTAGCAAGAAAGAGTCTTGTGAAACCGAGCAAGGTAGGGAAGACACTTGGGAGAGTTAGAAGCAATTCATCGACTAGGGTAAGTCGTGAATTGATTAGGCTAGTTTAACAAGTCAAGTTGTTCTTGAGCTTTGTTTAGAATTGCTTTTCAAAAGAATCTGTGTGTACTTTTAAAAGGATTTATCTAGTCGTATTTTCTTGGAAGAAATAACTTTTGGATTACTGTGTGTTCTAGTTTCTGTACTACTAATCTTGGCGCTTTCAAATAATGCCAACTTTTTTAATTGTTAATATGTCTGTGTCATTTTCATTTGTTTTTGTTTCTCTCTCATTACTCGAGTCATATACATGTTCTTTAGGTTGATTTAGGTGATGTGGCTTGATTCAATACGATGATAGGTTAATTAAATTTGCTTACGTCTTTTCTTTTCTTTTTTTTTTTTTTTTTTTGCTTACGTCTTTTTATATCTTAAGAAATTTGTTATTTAAAAGAAAAACTTAAATGATACATAATAAATATTTATAAAATTTAATGCTAAGAAATTTATAACTAGGATAAGATATACGCTTTGGGCGGAGTAGGTTTATATGAAAATATCAAAAAATAATTTATTAAAATTAAAATTTATATCTGAATCAAATAAATATTTTTTGGCCCTTATAAAATTTAATTTTATTTGATTTTCGGTAATTATTTAATTTATTTAGTGATGGACCGTGCCATTTTTAAAAGAGTCTGTTTAATAATAAGTTGGGCTAATCCTGTCTCATGAACATATCAAACTAAGAAAACAATTTCTTTTTACTTAAGCATAAATTTTATCACCTTGTTATAGCAAAAAAAAAATAGTTTCATTAGTAGGCACTTATCTCAACATGGAATGTTGAATAACTATGAATAGATATGGTATAAATTACCTTAACATCGTTGAGAACTATCTCAATGGTTTCACCACCAACAGCTGAATATTGTTTCCACAGTCGGATTACTCTCACCTTAATCTCTAACATCATTTGAAGGGTTTCAAATCAGAAATGAGTTTGCTATCAGCCATGATATTGATTTTGATCATAAGAATAAGAGCCGTGGAAGATGTTTTATGGGATGACTAACATTATGTTACTACAATATATATAAGGGTCATTTGTAGGGTAAATGTTAGTATAGAAAATTACGATTATTACCATTAACTTTCGCAATATTTTTTGTGTGACCAGGAACAAATTATATGTAAAATTTCAATAACTATTATATATGGCTTCTGATATCGACATCCACTTGAATATTAAGGATGGTATCTATTAGAATATATGTTCGAAAGTTTCTTATTTTCTCAACTATGCGATAAAAACAAATTAAATTGAACTTACATATGATTCCTTAAAAAATTATGTATTATGGCTAAACTAAACGATAGAACGGAAAAATCTCGGTAATCAAGTATCATAACTAGGTTAAAAACCAACTTATCATATGATAAAAAAATATCCAACTAAATTAAAAACTCAACTGACCATATGATTTAAAATTGTCTATCATGCTAATTTTTTGGAAGACGCTGTTTTTATTGTCTTGTTAGCTATATTAAACCGTCGTTAATTATTACTTATCATTTGGTTCAATTGAAATTAAATAGACTTTAAACTGACCTCAAATGTATCCACCGAAACAACTGGTGATGCTGTAAAGCATAGTGTTGTTGTTGTTCTTAGGGTATATAGAGTATTGTAAATACTGATATTTATTTCTTGTATCAGGCTTATTGTTAATGGTTGTTGTTAAGAGTATTAAATCATATTGTAAAGCATATACACTCATAACTAAAATTTTGGACTTATTAGCAATGGAAATTCCAAAATACCTTGATTGTGTATGTGTAAGAATCGATTATTATCTCCACTTTCAAAACAACCCATAGATAATGAACTTGTCCATGAGGATGTCTTTTACGGCTTTAGGTTTTCACTGAAATTTTTTGTAGGCATTATAATATATAAGAAGTGGCAATTTGATTACGTCATGGTTTGTGAAAGGGTTGATGTGTTTGTGCAAGGATAACATTTTTAACATAAAACACTCCACATCATTTTAATAAAAAGTTGGTACTCGATAACATTGTTTTCTTGCTAACTGAGGATTTATGATTTTTTTTAAATTATTACATATCAAAAGTACTGTGTTACTGCATACTCTCGTTTTATTTCTATGTAGGTGATTTCTACTTTGAGTTAGCGGTTACAGAAGGTTCACAATAAAATTGTGATGCGGGACGTAGTTTTGAAATAATTCGTAATGACCATTGTTGAATCCATATCTCGGTCCATGATGTAATAATATAAAAGATGTAAAGGGTGAGATTTTCGTATTAATGATCAAGAATAACAAGCTCGGTCAATTACAAGAACTAAAGATGCTCGTCTAAACAAATTAGTCTAACAAGTATCTTTCGTAACTTGGTCTCTGGTCGTCTATGACGAGCTCGTTTAGTGCCCGAGGTCGTCCTAGACTTTGGTGTGGTTTTGGAGGCAGTGCTCTCCTTTTCTGTACGTTCTGTACGTTTCTGACTGTCCTTTGTCAATGGGTCTGGCACATTCCTTTTATAGTAAAATACTTTTGTCTTCTAGCGAAATCTCCATTTGTTTTGTTTTAACGGGTCAGGCCTGATTTTAGCTTAGCTCTTAATGGGCCGTGCTAAGCCATCTCACAATAGCCCGCACAGTTCGCCAGTGTCGATTCTTGTGAATTCTTCTGGAATCTTCTGTGTAAAAGAAAATCAGGTCTCGATTATTTCGGTCGGGATTTTGGGGTGACGTCTTTACTCTCTATATATATGGGGTGTTGGTCTTTATTTTATTTCTTGTCTCCTTTTGAAGTGGCAAGGTAATATTTTATTTTTTGTTTGCTTCATTTCTCTCTCCTTATCTCTTTATTTTGATTTTTGTGTGGTCCTCCTCTTCCTGCTTCCTCTTTGTCGACACAATATTCTTTTGGGGAGCAGGTTTGTTTTTTCTTTTAAAAAAAGAAGAGGATCGGGTTCTTGCTGGGACAAGCTTTTGGTTGAAGCTCGTGGCGTTGAGGTCGTAGTACTGAGCTCGTGGTTTTTGAGGCTGAGCTCGTGGTGTTGGAGTTGTGGACTGAGCTTGTGGTTCTCGAGATCGAGCTCGTGGTGTTTGAAGGCACCTTGTTGAGCTCGTGTCGGGCCGAGCGGGGTCGTCGGGTCGGGTTTCATCACTTGGCGAGCTCGCATTGTGGAGATTTACTTGTGCTCGCGGTGTCGAAATCGCCGAGCTTGGATCGTTGGTCTTCGCTTGCGGTCGTCGTGGCGGAGCTCGTCGTTACCGTAGCTGTGGTCGTCGTTGGTTGCTCGAGCAAGGGAGGTGAATATTCCGACGGTGCTTTGCGGGTTCGAGGTCGTCTAGGGTCAGATCTGGTTGGGATCGGGAATCGTTGTTTGGCTTTGTCCATCGGGTTGGGATTGTTTTGTGGTGTCGCCGTGGTCGTCGTTGGTGGCTGTGATTGTTGCGGGAGGGGTCGTCTGTAACACCCGCCGAACCGTCCTATGTCGGACTAACC